>VZTX01030024.1:216863-243381 GCA_013400915.1 Pardalotus punctatus | reverse complement strand
TCGATGATCTTTGTGGGTCCTTTGCACCTCAGCAGTGCAAAGTCCTCTCCCCCTGAATTAGAAAGAACAGGTATAAGCTGAGCCTCTTTGCATTCACTTCCCTTCTTGCTGCCCTAAAGCATGGAAGAGACAAGAGCCACTGAAGCACCTCTGTTTGGGGCAGGAGCCTCGGCTGACCCTCCCAGCCATTCAGCAAGGCTTGGCTATCAGCATCAGAGCTGAGCCAAGGAAAAATGCTGATAGTTGCAGTCAGGAAACTGTGAGGCAGTATGGTCTGAAGAGTTATCCCAAAGTTAGAGTCACTGAAGACCAACTTAATCCACAGAGCCTGTGTGGCCTGATCCACCATTAGCACAGTCTGGATTTTCTTACTCAACACAAGTTATCAGAGGGAGACATTAAGGATTAGCCTGGACATTTCAATGTCTAGAAGACAGGGTTTTTTCCTGTCTTAAAGAACTCAAAAGTCCTGTTTGTTTTGCAAAGAGTTAACTGTCTGTTAAGAAAAAAAATGCATTAAAAAAATATTTCCATTGTGCAGACCCCAGGTTTTTGAGATGCTTCAGTGGGCTACTGGGAAATCTCTTTAGGACAGAGTCTAGCTGAGCTGTCAGATTGACTGCTAGAGGCACAGCTGAGTTTCAAATGGACGAGCAGTGTGCGTGCGAGACGCATCCCAGAAAACGAAGATGTTTGACAAGTGAAGTGTTTTTATTTTATGATGGAGAACGAACAGGAACATCAGACAGGTAAATCAGACTGCCAAGCATGAGAGTTGCTGACTGACAGGCTCATCACCAGCCCTGTCTGCTCAAGAGGATCCAGCATTCATTCTACTGAAAAGCAACTGCTTAAATTGTTATTTGCTGACTTTTCATTACTGATTATAATTGCCATGTGCAGGTTCAGAAGGGGAAAGGGAAGCCTTTGCTTTGCGGGCAGGGGAGAATGGGAAGTGATTCTTCTTGAACCAAACAGAAATGAAGGAAGCTGTAGCAAGTAAAAAAAAAAAGCCTGCAAATGGTCAGAATAAAAACCAAACAATCTGAGGCAGAGAAGCAGGACTAACACTGATGCTTATCAAATTTTAGTCATTAAAATCACAAAATACCAATTAGAATATATGTCAAGGATTGACTCCTACTAACATGCACTAGCAATGCAAGAGTCTTTATATTAGAAATTTCGAAAACATAGCCCTGTAATTTGAGATTATTTACTACCATGTTACCATACAAACACATCTAATAAAGCATTTTGCTGAGTGCTATGATAAAGATGTCCAAATAAACAAACAAACTAGAAGGAGAGTATGAGGACATTGGATAGTGTGACATAAATTGTTCATCCATTTGAATGTGAAATGCCTTCTTTAGTCACAAGTGCCAAAGCCACTAGTGAATGTGCCCTTTCATCCCTGAATGCGTGAAGGAAAAACCTTGCAGTCCAACATCATGTATTTTGTATGGACTGTATTCAGCAAAGTGTTTAAACGTGCTTTAATCTATTACTATTCAGCAGTTAAGTACTCAACTTGTACTAAAATCCAGGAGAGAAGATGTGCTGAATCAGACACCATACACTGAATATTTTAAATAAAAACTACTTCAGCAATGCTTGCAAACACTTTAAAAACTTTATTGGGATCATTTTGAGACCTCTGTACTTCTCAGTCTCTGGTTATTGTAAGGTGAACTGTACACAGTTCAGAAGGAAAAAGAAGAATAAAGCTAATTAATCCAAAGTGATTCAAAAAATGTCCAGAATAACTTTCCTGTACATAGGAAAAGGTCTCAGCTTTGAAGTCTGTTATTTGGAGAATATTCAGGGCTAAAGACAAAAGCCAAATGTCTCGGCAGAAGTCTTTGATGTTCCCTTTTCCACGACTGTTATGAAGTTCACATTTCTAATCAGTAAAATAATAAGGTATTTGATCCCCAAGCAAGGCTTGGCACAAAACTGAGCCCTGCATGCAGCAGCAGTGAAAACAGAATAACCCCAGGGGTGAGAGCAGGGAGGATCTTTGGAAAGAAATAAATAGGCAGGATATCCAAAATGGCAGCAGCTGGAAGCTGCTCCGAGGTGGGATGTCAGGATGAACCCCCTGGGAGATGTGATACCGCACACAGGGCAGGGGAAGAGGTCAAATGTGCAAGGCCCTGTAATTTGTCAGACGGCTAACACCATCATTACCTGTGTGTGTGTGCAGGGGGCATGCTTGCTGATAAATTACACTCACAAATTTCCAGGCTAAATGTCCTCTTATTGGTAGCACAGAGCACTGCACCCCCCCCCTATTAGGAGATATTGTTTTATAATGGGCAATAAAAGTTATCTCTCACAGCATGAGCCTGAAGAAGAGTCACTGCTGAAATTAGCAGCAGTGTCAATAGTTTGGATTTTTCTCCATATTATGTATTTTTTCTTTTTCTGACATCACTGGGAGGAAGAGCATAGGAAGAAGTGTGGGCTTGAAAATGGGAGTAGAAGTGGAGAAGGGGTGGAACAAGGCAGACAAAAAAGGGAGAAAAAAAAGTCCCTTGTTACTGTAGTTACCCAATATCAGGTTCAGGAGGGACATGTTCAAGAGCTAGATGCTTTTGAACACTCCTTGGCAGGCAAACTTCTGTACTGCCTGTACTCATGCTGGACCTGTCCAGTATCGTCCTTTTTGGAAAGAGCACTGCTAGTAGAGAGGAACCGCACCTGCATGCATCAGCAGCACAGGCACACCAGTCTCTAACAGCACGCATCACTGGCAGAAGCCAACTTAGTAACATCAGTGGAAGAAGAGAGGTGAGAGAACACAGAAAAGGGAAAATTAGAGTCTTCCTGTTCCCAGTGGAGACAGGATCAGGCCTGTAAGGAAGGAAAACCAGCAGCCACTTCCATAAGGTGAGACCTGTCCCATCGCCCTGCTGGGTCCAAGAGCAGCATCTGACTTAGCACAGTTGTATTGCCCTGGCTTCCCTGCAGCCATCCCAGGATCAGGATGAAGGCTCTCTTTTGCAGCTGACTGCTGCCACTCCCAACACCTTCAGGACAGGGAACCAAGGAATTGCAGAAGACGCCACTTGGCCAAATTAGATTCGCAGTGGCATTGTCACTCCTTATAATGCTATTGTGCCTCAGTCACAGGGAGCCTGCCCAGAGTGGGAAGAGGAGAGGGTGGCAGACACAGCAAAAATATCAACACTGTGAAATTTAAAAATACATTTAAATTTTCCTACATAAACTGCACCTGGTGCTTTCCTAGGAGTCCAATACTCCTGTTTCTCTATACCGCTGTCTTGTTACTCCCAGAAGGGCCCTCTTTTTATACCCTATTGAAAAACATCAGCTGCACTGGTACCTCCTCTGATAACCAATGAGGACAGCTGGCATTGAGATGGCAGGGAACAACTGCAAGGTAATGTACAATGGCACCCATATGCATTGCTGGGTTCTGAATTAACTGTAACCATTTAGAAAAAGAAAAGGCCCAGGCAGCTCACTGAAAACTTTGCTGTTTTATGCTGGTCATTGTCTCAGATTCTGCACGGGAGAATTTTCAGTATTATTTTTGTGCCATTATATAAATTGAAGACCTTTGTTCCATTCTGGTTATTTCAGATCAAAAAAGATATGGTAAAAATAACAGGGGCCTGGGGACAGGTGACAAAGAGGATTAGAGAGATGGAAAAGCCAGTGTTTAGAAGAGATTGAGACATAAGATTTGTCACAATTCCAGGGTTAGCTGCTCCTCTGACCTCTTTCTAGTATAGAGGCATGCTCTGCTTCTTCAGGCCCCTGTGGGAGTCTGCCTATCTGCCTGTCCTTTCCCTGCTAACAGCTCCCTGACAGCTTAGTGAACATGTCTTTCAAGGAACTTGCTTTTTAATGTCCGGCATTCTTGGGATCTTTTGACTCCTGGCCTTGGCGAAAGAAATCTATAGCTGGACTCTGGAAATAGCATCCTCCCAACTGTGGCTGTTTTGTCATGACCCCTGCCATGCTAATTGCTAATCTGGAGGCACTGTGTAGCCTTCCAGCTAGCTTCCTGCTATTAAACTAAGCCAATGTTTACATAGAGAGGTATCTACTGCCACTCCATCACACACCTTATTCTTAGTGACTGACAGAGCAGCCCTGCATCTTCCTCACTGTGGTTTAGTGATGGTGACCCACACCTGAAGCTTTTTTCCCTTTCTAAAAATGGGGGTTATGTTTCTGCATTTCCATTGAGGAGGAACTTCACCAGACTTCCATGGCTTCTCAAATATGATGAACAGTGACTTAGCAACTTCCTCCACCAGTTGCTTTAGGACTCATGGATCCACCTCATCAGGTAATGGAATGAATCATAGAACGGTTAGTTTTTGAAGGGACCTTAAAGATTACCTGTAGTTGCACTGTTTTAGAATTTTCCTTTCTCTCTCATGGAGAATATAGATAAACTGTATTCCTTGTACTTTCTTAATCTCTGTGTTTTGTGTTAGATGTTGTATAAGCTGTGACCAATGGTCTTAGGAGGTGGATTCGCTCCTGACCAATAGTTACTAGTTTATTAGTGTATATAAAAAGAAGTTTTTGTAAATAAATCTCTCTTCTTCGCCATCTAGGATCCTGTCTGCCTGACTTCCTTGCCAGCTTCCACAAATCCCACAAATAACAGGAATCCAGCCAACAATTACCTAGTTCCAACCCTCTGTTATGGGCAGGGATGCCATTCACTAGATCGAGTTGCTGAAAGCCCCATCTAGCCTGGCCTCAAACACTTCCAGGGATGGAGCATCCACAGCTTCTCTGGGCAACCTGTTCCAGTGCCTCACCACCCTCTGAGTAAAGCATTTCTTTTAACATTTTCCCTACTCTTCCTTTTATCACTGATGTACCTATAGAAGCTTTTCTTCTTGCCCTTGACATCCCTGGCCAGAGTCAATTTTATCAGGGTTTTAGCTTTCATAACCTGATCCCTGGCTGTTTGGACAGTTTCTTCTATTCCTCCCAGCCTAACTGTCCTTGATCCCTGTTTTGGGTTTGAGTTTGTTCAGGAGAAAATTGTTCATCCATGCAGACCTCCTTGGCATTTTTATCTGACTTCCTCTTTGTTGGAATGCATCTCTCCTGAGCTCAGAGGAGGTGAGTCATGAATATCAACCAGCTCTACTGGGCCCTTCTTCCCTCCAAGGCTTTATCCCACAGTGGTCTATCAAGTAGATCCCTGAAGAGGCCAAAGTCTGATCTCTGGAAGTCCAGGGTCATGGCAGGTATTGGCGGCAAGCAGGCAAGGGAAATTGATTTGCTCTCCCCTCTCTAAGCTGCATGGCTGAATGAGCATGACAATGAGAAGCTCACCTGAGGCTGTTCTGGTCCATCCACAGGGAAGGTGGACTTAAGTACTCCTGAGACACTGAGAGAAAGCCACTAGGCTTGTTTCAAGCAAACCTAGAGGGATGAATCAAACCACCTCATGTCTCTTATTTACCAGGATATTCCAGGTTACCTTGGTGCCATCAAAGGTAAAGCAGGCACTGAGGAGTGAAGAAATGATCAGCAATTTTGCCAATATATAAATCTTCTAGTTCTAAATGCCCTGGTCTGTGAATGATTTTGTACCCTGATTTGGTGTCAGTTTGTCTCTCAACTGCCCAAGAGAAAAAGCAAAGTGGCACAGATCCACTTTGGCCTCCCAGTTGCTTACACATATCAAATAGCAACCTGCTGCCACTGACTAGACTATTCCTGGGAAAGCGAGTGACTCTATTCCTAGGAAAGCAACTAAGAAAAAAAATAAAAAAAATCTCCTTGTAGGGGCAACCAACCCTTGCGAAGAGTTAATGGAGAGAGCTGTTTCTGTAAAAAATAAAGAATGAGTTGTGCCTTCAAATCTCCTCAACTATAGAAATGTAAAAATCTCCTCATTTTTCATTTTTTGTATTTATAAGCCTGTTTTGCAGAACTGCCCTTCTTTTATACAAACACTTACCATGGTACATACCCGTCCTTCCTTTGCTGTCATAAATTATCTTATGGATATACTCTGTGAAGTTACTAACTGTACTTTTGCTATTCATCTTGGCTCTAACTTTTTCTAGACTGTGTCTCCTTGCCAATCCATCTTAGGCAAGAAAGAGCTTTGGTCAGGGCTCCTCTCCCCTCAGGGGAGCAGCACTCTGTAAAGTGTCTGTAACAATGCACCTTTTAATGATGTTCTCCTTTGGCTTTTACTGGGCTCATTGCAAGACTTGTACTCCATTTTCCTGTAATAACTCAACTGCCACCAGGTTGGTGCTCCTGACAGTTACATCCTTTCCAAGACTTTTCTGACTTGCCCCATCTGGAGCAGGGAGATGCAAAGCGACTGCCGTGCTCTGGGGAAGTGATAAGGGCTCACCTCTTCAGTGACCTGGAGTATTTCCACTGGGGATACGATCAGCAGCAGCTAGCAGAAGAGCACATGAATTAATGCTCCCTGCAGCTCCCTGGGGTGGTGTTATTCATTCATTTCCCTGCACATCTTTCTGCAGACCTGAGCACATGTATAGTTTGTGCTATATTTACCACCTTAACCTCTTCCTTTAGTGGATTGTATCAAAATAGAGTCAAAGAAAATTCATTCCCTATACTAGATGCTCATACAAATAAGAGAACTCTTCAGCTGAGTGATTTCAGATGGTAAAATAATTGGTGTAACTATACTCAGGATGAATATATGCATGCAAGATGCAGTCAAAATGTTTATGCCCTTTACCTCCAAAGCACACAATTCTACCCAATAATCTACAAGAGCATTTTTGCAGGCTCAGCCAGTGGAAAGAACATAAACACTTGAGCGACCCTCATGTATATTTAATCTGGTAGGCAAGGGTGATGGGTGCACACGCACTCACAAACACATATGTACCTTCTTCCATTGCCATGTAGTACTTCTGACGTATTTTAAAATATTAGAGACTCTACAAGCACCTCCCTACCTTGCATACCAGAATGGGAGGGGCAGGGAGGAGCAGCATGATAAGGAAAAGGGACATGTGTGAAAATGTGGTGTCTGGGATTCTGTTTAATTTTTACAGGTCAGTACCTGATTTTGGTAAAATATGTTAGGAGACCAGTGTCCTCCCACACCAAGGTGGGTTCAGGCATGCCTATTTCAGAGATGAAGGCAACGCCTGTGGGGTAGGATGGAATTCAACAGCAGCCATATCAAGAAGAGAAAACAGTATTTTTTTGAAAACAGAATAAAGAAAAACAAAACATCCTTCTCTGAACAGTGGGACATAAAAATGTGAGAATGTCCCTTCCCCTTCCCTTCCCTTCCCTTCCCTTCCCTTCCCTTCCCCAGGACTCTTGTCATCATCCTGAAAATTCCAGAATCCACAAGTTTAGCACTAGCAGTCTTTCTCCCCCTCTTTTCCTCTCTCTCCATCACTTTATATAACAATTAATCACCTATATTGCAGGGCATGTTACATCAGGCATCATGAAATTTTATATATTGATAAAGCAGGCAAGACCACATAGATAGTCCACCCCTTCCTGTTTCCTTTAATATGAGCTCTCAAAAAGATCTTGAAAACTAAAGTGGTGGGCTGAGACTGTAAGACCACCAAGGCTGACACAGAAGTGACTGACTGAAGTCAGAGTGTCCATTGCAAGGCCCAGGCACTGCTGTCCCCTACTGCATCCTACTAAGCAAGGAAGGTGGTCATCCATAAGTGAAATCCAGGAACTAAATACTTAGGACAGAACATCATTCAGGGACATGTGTTAAGGACACTGCGCTTTGATCTTGAGATTTTGCTGAAAGGAAAAGATTGAGGCTTTTCCTTTGGACACAGTCAGTGGAGGAATGGCCCTTGTGAGACTACCTTCACTGGCCTGTTCCCTGGTGACTTTGTCAACCCAGGCTTTGCAGAGCAGGGCAATAGTAGTTCCTGACTTGTGAGTGATTAGAATTCTTCTGAAGTTTGATAAACCTTAGGGCAAATTTTTCCATTAATAACAGATGAGTGCATGCAAAACTGGTAGTCTCCAAAACTAGGGGTGTGTATCCCTCCTACCAAAACTCACTTGGCAGCTGCAGACACAAAGTGCAAATTTTAGGGAAGTACACCCCAGAAAATCTAGGAAATCTGTAGTGCACTTTCTCATGCTTGAAGAGCTAAATCAATAGTGAGCAGGGATTAAATTGCTGATATGCAATATTCTTACTAAAGGGAGAAAAAACCCCACTCTGACAAGGCAGAGTTGCAATAAATAATTGGTAAAATACATCTCCAGTTTGAATAAATTGCAGTGTTCTGGAGGAGGCTGGTGGGTTGCTTTTCCCATCATGCTGTAGCCTTCCCTCTCAGTTTGAGACTATTAACTTTTGACAAGGTGTGAGGCCTGATTTAGACTCATCTGATCTGATGGAGTGACCTATTTCTATTATCTGCTCCCTTGCTCCTCCTGCTGCTCACCTCTCTGAGGGCCACTCTGGCTAAGTTCCACAGCTCTGCTAGCAGATTTTATTTCATCTCTTGGAAGAGTAACTATAATGATGAGAACTGGACATAGTTTCTCAGCTCACAGGAATTTTTAAAGCCATTTCTCCTGTCTCACACACCTCACCTCTTACACAATTCCTTTTTCTTCACTTAATCTTATCACTCTCAGTGTCGCAAAAATGCCCCTGAAACATGTAAAACAACCCAGCTGCACACCAGCCCACCATTTCTTGACGCTTTTCCTCCCTTTCCTCCACCTCATGCCCATTGAGCATCACTTCTCCTGTGGGATCCGCACCCTGGGAACATGGAGGAAGCAGAGTGGGATGTCTTCACTCTTGACTACAGAAGTCTGCATATATCTGGGTAAGTCGTTCTCTAGAACGACTATGCAGTGTCCTGTCAGGCTGTGAACTTGCCAGGATCTGTCCATTCTTGAACTTCTCTTATGACTCACTGTGAGAAACAAGCCAAAAGTTCCAGAATTTTGGGGATTTTGCAAATCTCCCTTTTTTTTTCTTTTCTTTTTTTTTTCCTTGGGATTAATCTTCTTTTATTTGTTTGTTGGTGGGGTTGTTTTTTGGGTTTTTTTTCTGCACTCAGCAAGCTATTGCCCTTTTCAAACTGCTTGACAGAACACTGCTTCATGACACAATGTTGACTAGCAAAATATTGAATGGTTAAATGCTATTTTCTAAAACAATATGGGACAGCTTACCACCAGGAAATGGACCATGGCTAGAGACACTGGGAGAAAAACCATTACCACCTCAAGTCAGTGCTGGCACTTGATGTAACACTAGGACTTAGGGTTCTAATTGCCTTAAACCAGGATTTTGTGACCTAAGAGACATAATGAAAAGGTTTAGATTTTTTACAGATAGTCTTTATACTAAGACAAGCTGACAGAGCTTTGAGTTTTGCTATTGATTCTGACCTAAAGTGATATTGATATGAATTTTAAATGCTGCATGTACATAAAGAGAGCGCAATGATCAGTTCAAATATAGTCTATTAGTGCTTGTTCAGGCAATTTTGTATTGTATAACATAATAAAAATTGGACAAGACCTAATTTGGTTTCTGTGTGTGAGGCTTTATCAGGTATGTGCTTTTTATGTTCTCATGCCTAATCAATACATTCTGGTTTTTTGGATGGGTCCCAGAGTCACTGCCTAAGCACTGATGGAGCTTAAATGCTGGGACTTTACTTCATAATGCTGTTTTCCCTTCCATTTCTGTATAATCATTTTCATTCTGGAGAGACGAGGTATTGTATATTGAGGAGCATATTCACCAGACCTTTTGTGTTTGCCTTCATCATGATAATAACAAAAGTACTGGTGGTAGCAATAATACAAGCAGTAATAAAAATATAAATGCTTGTCCTGAATAGCACCCTATTGTGTTTGTACTCTAATCTTTGTAAATGCTGATCATCTTTTGTCTTCCTAGAGCTGGGAGATGCTTTACTGTTTCGAGTTTTTCTGCACAGAAGCTCCTTTCAAGGTTGAGGCATTGTTGGAAGCTAACAACAGTGGCTTTGAAATATATCATTTAAGCTGGAGAGTGACAAACACCCTACCCTACTCCTGGGAGAGTAGCTGTGCTTTCACTTAATGAGGTAGCTGAAGACATCTCTGGTCCTTTTCCCACTTTGAGCCCAAGTGCCAGAGGCAAAGGGCGATCTTTTCTTGCATGTGTGCAAAGATTTCAAGATCTGTGTCTCTATGCACTTGCAGCTGTTGTCACCTTTCTGGAAAGGTCATTTTGACTTGCATAGTTATTAAATCCTGTCTCCTTTGTTCTACCCAGATCAATCCTAGGCCAATGCATTGAGGAAGCAATGTCTGATTCTTTGTAAAATGGAGCTTGATAGCAAATATTGTTGGCAGGCAAAGGCAATTTAAACTTGACTATATTCTGCTTCCTTTTGAGAGCAGGGCATCTCTTAGCGGCAGGGTAGCTGGGTCTCTGTGACCATCGTGCCTGTTAGTGCCACCCAGAGCAGCAAAGTAAGAGTACAGCTGTGTGATAACTACCTGGTTCAGTGGCACTGAACAGAGGCAGACAGAGAAGTGTCCCTTAGAGATTTTTACATGCATGGTAGCAAGAAACTCTCCATCTACCCCAAAAGATGACTTGACTTGAAAAGCTCATTTGCTTCATAACTATGGCTGTGTCTTCTGCACTACTTTCTTTACAATACACTCTTCAAAAAGGCTCCTGAAAAGGGACACTGTGTAGCACCTCTGTGTGTTATATTCAGAGCACATGCTTGAAGAGAATTCTTATGAAGTCTTCTTCGTGTAGCACTTGGATAATGAGTATGCCCAAAATTCTAAATATAGGGTGAATGTCATATGTACATGGAAAAATACATCCATGAGATATATTACAGATTTATGATGCACAACTCATTAGGTTTTGTTATCTGATTCACCAAGTTTTCAATGAAGACAGATTGCCAAACAGGAAAAGAGGCAAAGAAAATCCGGTCAATTTATTCTGAAGGATCCATTCTTTCCATAGGACACAGTTTTGGGAGAAGTCTGCTTTAAACCAGGGTGTATGCAATTGGTTTACACCACGGTTTGGTTTGATGGTACTTGGTTGTCCTTATCAAATGGTATTTATTTCATCAAAGCAAAGGAAACAGAAACCCTTGCTCATTAATCTAATGAGAGCTGTTTTTAGTTCCCATTTCACTTTCATGCTGTTGGGGACAAGAAGGCTGCTTGTTTTATCATTGTTGTCCATACAGCTATCCCGCACTGCAGAATCCATGATGACTGCATTTTCGAAAGAGTGTCTCCCCAGGGACCGTAATTATTCATCTTTCAGGAGACACAAGATCTATAATACACAAGTGCTGCAGACAAGAACTAGTTTACAGGTTTATCTCATGACTGAAAGTATAATCCATCTTCCCTGGCATGATTTAGGAGGTGCTGCATAAGAGAAGAAAGAAAGTGGGTCAACCCCATTTCAACTTGTATTCCCCTGTTCACATAGGTCTTATTCTTTTAATTTCTCATTGAAGAGAATTAATGCTTGAGTGAGCAGAAGAAATGGGCCCTATTTCCTGTATCCTGTAACACACCTTGTAGCCATTAGGGTTGTGCCTGCACCAGGTTTGGACCCCCTGCAAGCTTTCTTGCCCCAGCAGTGACTCAGCCTGGCATCCTCTCTGTTATGAAAAGCAGAACAAGGAAGCCCTGTTTCTGGTGGAGATAGTGGCTTGGGATCTGGAAACCTTGACAACTTCATGAGGTAAGAATCAAGCTATTAATAGAGAACTTGAGTGTATTAATGGAATTTTCCTAATGTTTACATGGTAGGTCTAAGCCTCTGAACAGGAATTCCAGAATTTCCCATGTTTCCTCTAATGAATGATATCTTAAGACACTTTCTTGTGTCGCATCCTTCCTCTTTTGCCAAGAAGTCAGTAATTTCCCACTATCATCACAGAATAGCCCTGTAGCTATCACTACAACTCCATTCCCAGGAAAGTTTATTCTGAAGATGGGACTTCAGGTAGTTTAAGCTTCTTGGAATGCAATTTAGCATCTAAAAACTCTGAAGACACAACACTGCCATATGTTCATGCATCTGTTTGGAAGTCCAGGTTGGGTGTTCAAAGGAAAACCTGAATGGACATGGCTCCAAACAGAATTTGTCTGCATAATAATGTGTCATGTGTGATCATGTTGCCTCCTTAGCACTTATTTTTTCACCTTCATCCCCACATATTTCTAATTTCCATGTATGCTAAAATCCCCATTGGAAACAACCCATTCCTCTGTGTTTGTTCTCCCCACACCCTACAATAACCATCTGTTATTCCTAAAGGGTAAACATAGCTTGTCTTTTTCATTGTGACATAAAATGTTATTCAACAGCCCTAAAATATTTGCATTTTCCATAAAAACCTTGGCCAAATCTACTTTCTGTGGTCTTACACAGAGTCTTGGCTGCTCGGAGGGCACCAAGTACTAAAAATCTACTCAAGGATTGTTAACAGAGAGAGCACAGGGTCTCTAGCATTGGGTACATTAGGAAGCAGGCATCAGTCCTGGGTGTTCACATTGCAAAGTATTTCAAATACCAGAGTAAGACAGGAACAGCTAAACTGCACTCCAGACATCTAAATTTAAGGATTTACGTTTCTTCTGATGCAGTGGATGACATTATCGATTCTGAAAGCAACAGAAGGAGCGTACTGCTCTGCCTTGCTTTTGCCATTAGAGATTAAATCAGCTCTGCGGGGTATTTGCAGATAAAAAACCAAAAAAACTCATAACAAACCAATTCAAAATTCAACAGACTTCTTAAAGGGTCTAAATCCAACTGCCTCAACTTTGGCTGTGGTTTGTACATACCTCAAAAATATAATAAGATGGGTGGAAACCCTAAATCTAGGGCTCTTTGAACATATAAATCCAAATATCATTGTTGCTACTTGAGGCTGTCTCTGATTCGGAACCTGCTCCCTGTTTAAAGGCATTCAAGGTAGACAGTGCTGGTATATCAAGCCACCAGTTGTTTGTCAGGCAGAATTACTTATTTTTTGTAAGGAGCCATTCTCTGAAATCAATATCATAGTCTGGCCAATATTTAGGAAAAACATCCTCATCTCTAATATTTTTACTCATTCAATTATTACCATCTGAAGTGAACTAAGTTAAAAATAAGTCTTATTTATTTTTACCGTTTCACGTCAGTGAGTGAGCTGGCTGATTTATATGATCATTGATATCATCACAGTGTCTAGGAGAACTTGCTTACAATTACCTCAACTTTCCTGGCTCATGTATTTCTGTGCAGATACTGGGAGGTTGCAGACACTGCAAGGAAAAAATCACAGGTAAAAAAATCCCAATAAATTAATTAGGTCGTTTTCTTAAGTCCCAAGTCTTGCAACACAAAGAAATAACTCACAACTAAATGAAATTTTGGGCTTCACCTACTCAGATCATGTCCACTAAATAATATAGTTCTAAAATCTTACTTATTTATTTATTACAAAAGCCTTTTAGGATTTCAGCTCACCTTCATTTTCATGCAATTTTAGGATGGTAAACTGCAGCAGGAATTGATTTGTCTGGACTTTGCTAATTGTCTGTATCTGCCTCCCATGTTACTATAGTTTCTCCCTGACACCTGCCTGTCTTTGACATTTTTCTGGGAAGCTGACCACTGTGTTTCAATTTATTAAGCCCTCCACATGAAGATATCAATTGCCTCCTGGCAACAGGAGCATTCATTATATGTCTTTGGGTGACATGCATTTTCAAGAAAATTTTCTGAGCGAGGGACGCCACTTGCTGTTAGCTCTTTAGTATGGAGGACACTTTTACCCTTTCTTTCATCAAAATTATTCAAATACTGACATTTCTGTCAAAATGGTCACTCACCAAGAGGTGAAGAAACAGTTTTAGAAATGACATGTACAACAGTTGTGCCCCGGCTTTTCAGAGCAAAAAAAGTCTCTTGAAAGGAAAAAGCATATATACATTACTCTGTGCCTCTGATACTTGGTGGGTTTGGCTGTGAGATTTGCTTGAAGCCCTGATGCAGCCCAGACTCCCAAATCCCAGAGGCATGCTTGCTGGTTTCTACATTCTATCACTAGTTTGCATGAAGGAAAAGAGCAAACTTAGTCTTACCAATGATTTTAAACAACTGAACTGGGGTCTTTGGGATATTATTATAGGACGCTAATTAGTCACTAATTCATAGACATACGTGCTCTTGATGCAAATCTGTTAGTGACAGAAGGGTCCAATCATTGCAGGGCTCAACAAATGCATTCAGATGACTGTAAATTATAAAACATAATTTTAAAAAAGAATATACATTGTAAAACTGACTCTAAAAGGACACCTCAGTTTCTGGGCACTAGGACACAGAATGAGGAATTGACGAACAGAAAGGAGACAGAAGGTCAGTAACAAGACAAAATGATGTGACATTGCATCTGGAGAACTTGTAATCCAGACATGGAGTCATATAAAAGCTTAAACATAAAGAGAGAAAACTGAGACAGAAAATGCACTGGCAGACACTAACTTGTGAAGCCACAAGACTGTTTGTGCCAACACTCCAGGTCCCACTCCTTTAGAAGCCTTTGCACACAAAACCTACCTTAGAGCTGCCTCCATTGTCCCCTTACTGCCCTGACCCCCGGGTATCTGGCAAAGAGCAGATCCTTGTCTGTGCAGGGAGACTTCCCTAAGAATCTAGAGAAGGCCATAAAGAATTCATAGATCTTGAGAAAAAACTGAAAGTTGCTGGACAGAGCGAAGAGTGAGGACTCTTCTATTAATCAATTTTGCTTTCAAGCATTTTATTTAATTTATCTCACCCATCAGTATCCTGGTTTGTTCCACTGCTCTTTTCTTGTTGTGGTTCAAGTTGTTTTAGTGAGTTGTTTTATTTATTTGTACACATCCATGTAATAAAGTGTGGCTTGGATCTTGGGATACCTTTCTTTTCTATTAATATGTTTGCTTAAAAGTAAATGAGAGGTGGGTCCTTCTGAAAGTGTCAGCTATTTTTTTGGGCCAACCCAATGATACAACCAATAGAGCCAAAAATAGAAACAAATCAAACTGACTTTGCAAGGCTGTACATCAAAGAGTACAGAGTAACAGATGGGTAAAGCTTTTCAGCAACTTGCCACTATGAGTTAACCTGGTAATATACCAAATGTAGAAATACCTGCCATTTCACAGGCTGTTGGATCTGCTTTAAACAGCAGATAACTGGGGAAAAAAAGTAAGATGGGATCAGGTCTCTATTCATGCATTCTTAGAAGGGATCTGTCCATGGGTATTAAGTCAAAGGCCATATGTGTGATGGTACTGTGAAAGTAATTTCTTAAGACAAAATACGGGCTTAGATACCTTGCTGACCACCCATTTGTGGTTAAGTGAAAGGACATACATCACTGGAAAATATTAATAGCTAGTCTTCAGGGAAAAACAGTGGAATACAGTCAGCATTAATCACATCCCTGACTCTATCTCAGGAGCCAAGAAGAGGTCATTTTTTTTTCCCATCATGAACATCTTGGTAGTTAAAAGAAAAAATGCATTCACACTTAAAGGTTTCTGTGGTGTAACCATAGAGATGTGTTAATGTAATAATCACACACAGCCATGTATGGGCTTGTGCTGTTTTGTGCAAAGGGAGTTAGCAAAGTCTGACCTTTCCCCACACAAATGCACCCTCTTATAAGTAAAGAAAAGGAAATATGTACATTTTACAAAAACAAAGGTTTTATTAAAACTTAATAAACTTAGGTTGCCTAATTATTTTCTTTGTGGTCTAAAATTGTGGCAGAATCTCCAAATGGTACAAATCAGCACACCCAGGGTAGCTCCAGGGATTTGCTCCTGCTAAGAACCCAGTCCATCACTTCCTCAAGGCTCTGACATTTTGAGGACTGTGTTACGACACAGAACAACAGTTCTGAAATGCCAGAGCAATTCTGCTTTACCACCACATGATCCTGCTGAATAAAATAACAAGGCTCAGTTTCTCTGTGCAATGTACATTCCAGCATGCAAGTTTATTTTTCTGCAATGTCAGTTTTCCTCCTCCCCTAATTTTGCCAGGAATTACTATTGGCCTGCATACTCCTCAGGTGATACTGGCTCAGCAAACTGATGTGTTACAGCTTCTGGACAGAACCAAAATTCATTACACTAATCAGGTTCTTTAATATTTCTGTAGAGTACTGCTCTCAAGTGTGGTGTGGAACCACTAATATAAATATTCTTAGTGTCCAGTAGCTTTATAATCTAGTGAGATATCTTAATGGGTAATTTCTCTGCTGATGTGTGCACATGTACTGTTAACATTATACTGAGCCATACTGAACAGGCATAGCAAAACCCACCAGAATGTGCTATTTTCCATATTTGTAAGAAGTGAACCCACCTCTGTGGGAATCCATCCCCAGCACAGTACAGAGACATCTGGTAGTTAATAGCAAAGCCACAAATCATCTCTAAACTCACCTAAATAAAGCCACACATGATCCAATTTATTGTTGGTGACAATCCTGTTTTGAGTTGCTGTAGGTAGCCCCTAGCAGCCCTCTAGCAGTTAACATGAAAAAAACATTTTTCTGGGCTTGAAATGAATGGAGGGTATTCGGGAAGAGGGGTGGGGGAGAAACTGAAGATTTTAAAAATTACACAAATATTTCCAATTTGACCAGGAATTTGTCCCCTTTTATATTGAAAACATGTTTCATTTTCAGCTTGCTGATGCACTCAAAAGCATTCTTTCTCTAAAATGTGAGAAGATAATTGCCTGCCTGAGAATGGAAATGTATTGTGATACCTTTAGCTGGTTTCCATTCCACACATCCATAATATTCCTTTGAGTTTGTGATTGCTTATATATGCGATGTACCATACAAAATGTTACCTTGTTTTTGTGCCACTGAAAGGGTTGTTAGCTGTTTCTTCCCTGAACTGTGGCACCACGATATACATATTGTACTCACTGGCAGGCAGATCTCTGACTGCTTCTATCTCACAGTAGCACTACTGGCTTATATCTGTTTCAGCACTGCTCAGACATGCAGTACATGCATGAGTACTGAGCTTTGTGTCTGGACCTGTCCAGCAAGGGGCAGCAAGGACAGTGGGAGGCCTAGAAAACGTGTCCTGTGAGGAACAGCTGAGGGAGCTGCGGTTGTTCAGTTTCAAGTAGAAGAGGTTCAGGGGGAACCTCATTGCTCTCTGCAACTCCCTGAAAAGTTTTTGGAGCCAGTCTCTTCTGCCATGCCTGCAGTGACAGAACTAGAGAGAATGGCCTTAAACTGAGACAGAGGACATTCAGATTAGACATTAGAAAAAAAATTTCACTGTTAGGGTGGTCAGACATTGGAATAGGTTGCCCAGGGAGGTGGTGGAGTTGCCATTCCTGGAGGTATTCCAGAGGCATCTGGATCTGGCACTGGGTGATGTGGTTTAGGGTTACAGTGGTAGTGCCAAGCGGATGGTTGGACCAGACAATCCTAAAGGTCTCTTCCAACCCTGATGATTCTATGATTCTATGTATGCAAGACTGCACTTCTACATGGTTCCAACTTGCTTGCCCTGGCAGTTGCTGCAACATGGCTCTGAAGCTTACTTGCTTGCCCATTTGGGTGGCAGAATGAGGAAAATGTGGACGATTTTCCAGAGACCAAGATCATACCCTACATGGGGGTCTGTCCAGTTAATGCTCTCTAACCCATATTGCTATGTCCCCTCCAGAAACTTCATTTAACCAAAGTAGCTGCCATAAAAGACTGGGAACAGTCAGAGCTCTGCCTGAGCTGCAGTTGAACATGCTCTCAGCAGAAGCAATAAGGAAAATCCTGTTCAGTGTTGAAGCAGGGAAATAATTTTTTCCAAGCTGTATTTTCATAAAGGTGTATGCACTCCTGATAGTGGCTCCTGAAGGACTGAAAAACAGAGAACTTACTTCAAACATAGATATATTTGGGAACTTTGTACAGTCACATTGTTTCAACACATCTGTTTGACAAATGAGAGCATGGTGAGTGCTAAACAAAGGTGATCTGTTCAAATAATGTCACAGCCTGAGAGAAAATACTGCTATCAGAACTAGTCAAGTGTGCGTCCATCACGACTAATAGCTGGTGTCAGTCCCCCCTGAGTGACAAGCCCTGTGCTCTGGGGCAGGCGGAGCAGAGCCCCAGCCCAGCAGGGCTGAGGTGGCAGCACACCAGCTGGGACCCTCCAGCTGGCCAGGGGCTGCGGTGGCCCCAGGGCTGCACACAGGGAGCCTCAGGAGCAGGGCTGCGCGAGTTTGAGTTCTGGCAAGGAGAAGGATAAAGCATCCTGGAAAATATAGGTCACAAGCCAACGCTAAACTAACAGGAATCAGTTCATTTATTGCCTGACAGCTGTAAGGGGTGGGGTTGGGGGAGAATGAATCTACGGGTCCCTGAAGAACTCACATTGCTGCTGTCCAGAACAGCATGGATGCTATCAACAAACATACAAGTATTAATGTCACTGCAACTCTGATAATTTTCATTTTAAACCCTAAAAACTATCAATAAATCAAACAAAACCAAAGGTAAAGCCTTAGCTGCAAAAAGAACTGAGAATTTCCTTCCTTTTCTTGGTTTAAATAATGCCCAGTTCAAGTTATTTGAACACATGTATCTTGAATCTGTAAGGGCTTTGTTGTGGTTACCAGGAAAATAGGAAGAAATTACTGTGCTGGTGTTGTCTTTTTCAATTATGACATAAAAGGTAAATGACTATAAAATATGAGTGACTTGTACAGAGGATATGTGATATCTTTTCTTCTTGTTCTGACTACTGCCCCTGTAATCATGTAAGTAATTGAAAAGAGATTGCACCAGCCTTTATAATTCCCCTTCAAGGCACTTAGAAAGGATGGGAATTCATTCTGTTTCATTTGCAGACAAACTTCGCAATTCTGAAGGTTCCTATCCCAGAAAATCAGATTTATGAGGTAAAACAACCATAGGGAGAACGTGAGTCTGATGGAGGAAAAAGGCTGATTAGGTTATTGGTGTGTGCACAGTAATAATCATGTTTAAACTGGAACTGGAACATGGCAATGTCCTTAACAGGCCTCCTTGATCCATCCCTCTAGAAAGAAAGTGGAAGGAAGGGAAAAAGGTAAATCCAAAGAAGGAACATGGTAGAAGTAGTGTAGAGCAAGGAATATGGGAAGAAAATGCTGCACCAAAAAGCCAGCAATGAGCTGCACAGTTCCCCACATATCAGGGATCAGTCAACCCAGCTCATGTCTTGTTCTTACACCCTTCTTAACTGCACAGGGTGCCTGTTCAATGTGATACAAAATGAGATGTGTTTCTGTGCTTTAGATGAGTTTTTAAAGTTCAAACCACCTTTAAAGTGCATTAGCAATCCTGTAACACCTAAGCAAGAGGAAAGGCTGGGTACAGTTCTTCCTCCCCAATACACCCAGTCTTCTGCGCCACACTCTCTGCCCCCAGAAAAGACACGGTAAGAAAGAGGCATTCTAATCTTTACGGACCATTTACTTCAATGGGCTTTGCATTGCTTGAGCCCTTCACTTTTGTATTCTAAAGAAACCAAGAGAAAGCTCGTGAAGATAAGAGGCAGCTGAATGTCTTTATGTGCAAAATAACTTGAAAGGTAGGGCTTAACCTAGCAAAAGAGAGCAAAATTCACAGTTCACCTACTCTATCCAGTCATAGATTTGTAATTTTGATGCTTATGATAAAACGAAAAGAAAAAGTGTTAAAACTACACAAGGAAGGGAGGAGGGTCATGAGTCTAAACTAAAAGCCTGGAAAAAATAATTTCAGAACTTCAATTGTCCCTACAGGTTTCCTCTAAAGACTGACAGCATGTGGCACTATCTTACTCTAATTTTCTCCAAAGGGAAAATGTGACGCTGTATTAACATTGAATTAATCAGAGGAGCCAAATATATCTGTACGCACAACATATCTGTATCTCCCTATCTCAGAAAACTTTCTACCCCAACTGAGCACCAGCTGGAAGAGAAATTCTTGCAATGGAGCCCTTTCAGTTTAATCCCTTAATCTTCTCAACAGTAGGGATTCTCTCTTAAACCCGACTGGAAAGTAACATCTGCACTGTTAAAAGAGAGAAAGCACCAGAAGGCAAGCCACGGAGGTCTCAGCTCCCTCTCTCCCACTTGGTAGTTTTCTCTTGAAGATGCCTGTTTAAGGGCAGTTTACATTTAATGGCAATGACACAGAACAGGCAGAACCCCAGAGGCTGAAATATTTTCTATTTCTGAGCACTTATGGCTCCCCATTCTTATGCTGTGGCAAAGGCAGGAGAACTCTAAATGACAAGGGGACCACAGAGATGGATTAACCTGTAAGTGTTGTTATGCCCTGAAAGTTTCTACCTCTCCTCCCTTCAGCCATCCCTTCTTATTATTCATGGTTAGTATTTTGACAGCTTAGAAGACCACAGTGATGTTCCTGTCTGTAACATATACTGACTGTCAGTCCTGGGGCTTTATTATGGGTTTCAATGTCTCTACAAGATTCGAGGTTAAACGACATAGTAGCACAGATTAGTTGAGGGGCTGCCTCCCAAATGTTATGTCCCAATTTCATGGGTTAACCCAGCCTTAATCCCATGAAAAGTCAGGCACAGCACTCACAATCTGGCTATGTCTTGTTACAATCTAACAGAAAGGGGGAAACACCCCTTTCTAATTAGAATTAAGTGTAGAATGTGTACTAATGTATGGAACTCCCATTTATTAATATCTTTGAAATCTCAAACCACTCTGAACTCAGGTGGCCAGATGGGCCACTTGAGTCACTCCATTCTGTTCTCTCTTTGAGTATCTGTCTTGATTCCTCTCTGTCCCTTTCCCCTGCTTTCTAAATTCCTACAGTGCTGCAGTACAAGTATCTGTTGCAGAAAGGAGAGCTGATGGTAGCTAGCCTTATGCTGTGAGACTGTCCTGTTTCTTAAAGCAAACTTTTTACCAATGGCCAAGAAAATTTTCACAGAAATTCTTCATGCTTACTTTTTTAGCAACCCTTCAACTTTATAATAGTAATCACTTGCTCTGGAGAACAGTGCCTGACCCATGCCTTATCTTAGGTTAAAAGCTACTTTTTGGAAGAAATACTGATTTGTGACTCCAAATCAGGCATATGCTGAAAAAGGCAGCTGCACAGTGATAAGAATGCTCCTTTTTTTTGGTCTTTGGCACTTTCATTCTTCCATCTGAAGTCTGTAATTTATCATAGGTTGTACTGGATATTCTGTGACTTCTGGTGAGGATCGCACATAAAGAATGCTCTAGTTTAGCTTCCTGGGCTCAGAATCTGTGACTTGTTTTATGGCAGCAGAAAAATTAGTGCACAGGCCTAGAGCTTCCTTCAGCCTCGGCTGGAAGCTTCTGGCTCCTTACCAGGGTGAGACCTGCTCAGGAACCAGTGAGTTACTGAGCTGTGACACCACAGAAAAGGTCCCCAGCTGAGACATTTGGATGGCACTGCAATGGTGGTCCAGAAGGATATTCAGGGGACTGGGGACCTAAGTTTACGAGCAGCCCCAAAGCCCTATGAGCTTATGTAGGGCATCATGCCTGTGGGTATTCTCTTTATTGAAGTGATGCTGATAATAGCAAACACCTCCCCTATTGAACACACCACACTTTCCAGGTTGTGTGTGTCCAAAACAGACTAGAGATTTGAGGCAAATCTTCTGATCTCCTCTCTCTTCCATCACACAGAAGGCACAAGAGAATCCCAGACTCTCATAGAATCAGGTCTTAATAAAACATATAACTAATAATTTAAGGCAGGTAAATTATTTCAATGGGGAAAATTTAGGTAGAGTGGCTGAAAAAGATGAACTAGAAAGGCTGGTAAACAACCTTCCTTCTATCCACTGCGTCCTGGAAAGGTATGAACATTCCTCCAGTCTTTGTTCAGCTTTCAGTGCCTTTCTGAGCCAAAAATACCCCACTAAGGCTTGGCAGTAAGCCTGCTCCAGTGTCAGACAGGTGTCCTTCTTTTTTCACATGCTTCTCAGTCTGTTCCTTGCTTGTTGCCCCTTTTGCCCACTGCTCACCCTATCTTTAATTTGGGAGAGCTGTCCCATGCCCACCTTTTCTTAGGGAAAAAGAAATCATCCTCCCTTCAACTCCTCCCCCAAGGTTTTGGCTTGACCCAGAAGGCAGCAGTGAGGACCTTCTTACTCTCATAACCTCTGCAACATGATGTACAATACACAATAGCAGGCCACAAATAAATTAGAGAAGGAACACTTACATTCCAAGGTTGTGATATACTCTGCTGATTTTATGTCTGCAGTGTTTCTGGGGGGCCCTTTAGAAAGCCAGAGTTAACGCAATGGCCCATAAGAAACAGAGTGCAATTAGTGAAGGCTCCTGGAAGCATGCAAGGCAGGAAAATCGATCATTGCAAACCTTGGCCTTAGCCTGGAAAGAAATGGTTTGTGATGATGGTGCTTTTTGACCTGTCAGCATCATGGCAGTATATTACAAAGGCTGTTGTTGTTCCTTGCTGGAACTGCACTGGAAACAAAAGTGGATTAAGGGGCAGAGGGCACTGTACTGCCCCCTCAGCTATCCAAATGCAAAAAGAGATATATTGCATGGCCAAGAAGAGTTTGTAATGTAACAGCTTAACACTGTTATTGAAACACCAGCCCAGTAAGGATCCCCATGTTGTTGCATTCAGAAGGTCAGGTGCTTCCCCTCACTGTATCTTAACCAGGAGGCTCAGTGTGAGCTCTGATTTGTGGTCAGCATCTTTTCATTTCTGTCCTGACCCAGATTCAGAGCCTTTGCTCCAAACTGCCATGAGACTGCAGGGATCAGAGGCCATTTGCTCTGTTGTTGGCAGCTAAGTGCAAGACTGTCCAGGGAGAGGTGGAGTGGAGGTGCTGCAAAAAGACAAGTCTCAGAAAGACACCTTTACCTGGGAAATCCTAAAATGCCACTGTGTAATCAGGTGATGCCAGGATTGTGCAATACACCAGGCTTAGGAGCCAACAGCTCTGCTTTGCTGAGGGCTTTAGTGGAACAGCAGTCAGGTAGTGATGTAAGCACACGAACCCCTCACTTCCAGTTCTCTTGATCCCATTGCTTTGACTTGCAGATTCAGTATCCTGAGGCTGAGGATACAAAAGAACATGTTGTGAAAATATCTTTCTTTCTTTTCTTTCTTTCTTCCTTTCTTTCTTTCTTTCTTTCTTTCTGTCTTTCTTTCTGTCTTTCTTTCTGTCTTTCTTTCTTTCTTTCTTTCTTTCTCCTATCAAAATCTCTGCAAGTGTGCTGAGAAGGGGTGGGAGGGTGTCTGCTGCAAGATTATTACTGAGACCACTTGTGACACTTTCTCATTAGCCTGTGTAATGGGAAGCCAATCTGCTGCTCAGGAAGCAGCACTGCAAATTATTTTCAGCACAGATGATGCAGCCTAGCTCTGAACTGCTTAGGCCTTGTTGTAACAGAAGCACCAGCAATATTCATTTAATGTGCATTGACCTTTCCCTGACCTGGGAGACAGTGACAGCTTCAGCTCTGGCCTTTTTCTATCACCATGCCTTTTTCTGTAAAGGTTTCTGCTTGGCAGACTACCAGGAGGAAAATACTAAATTCTGACTGAAAAAAGGTGCAAAGTTTGTTTGGCTTCAGTTCAGGTGGGGGAGAGAAACAAACTTGTTTTTCTTTCCCCTCCTGTAGCCATGCTGAGGACACATGGCAACTTTTGAACATAAGGGCAGTGATATGGGGTGAGGACAAAGAAGTAATCTGGACAAAGGGTGCCTCTAGGGCATTAAAAATAACTATCCCCCTCACCTTCTATTGCTGCAGTAAGTTCACACCACTTGCCACTCAGCAGGAGATCTGTATCAAACAGGATGAAACTGGGGATGACAGGAAGTTCCTGAATGTAGAAAAATCCATCAAGTCTCATGCTTTGGACAGGAAACTCTGAACCACTGCCTGCTCCTAAAATGATAACACTTTCATATGCAGTTGGAGAGGCACAAGCTTTTCATTTTCTGTGACAGCAGGAAAGAGTTTGGGGATGACGCCGCACCCCAAAGCTTGACATACCACACAGCATCAGGCCAGCACAGCCATAGGACCCACTGCACAAAAATTTGAGGACACCCACAACACAGTCATAAATGAGGAGAAGGGGAAACATGAGACAGATGTGGAAGGGCATGAAGAAAACACCTCTTCCTTGAAAATCAACCAGAGCTCAAGGGAAGAGACCATGAAGAAGCAGAATACAAGGTAAGAGATTACTGCTCAGTGATAAGCATGAGACTTCATACTTGAGTTGGATGAGCCTTTAGTGACAACACTACATGGCCATCACAGTGCCCAACAGGCCAACCATGCCTCAAGACTTGATCACAGAATCACAGAATCACAGAATCACAGAATCACAGAATCACAGAATCACAGAATCCTTAGGGTTGGAATGAGTCTCTGGAGATCATCCAATCCAACCTCCCTGCCAAGGCAGGGGCACCTAGAAGAGGCTACACTGGAGCACATCCAGGTAGGTTTGGAATGTCTCCAGAGAGGGATATCCATGACCTCCCCAGGCAGCCTGTTCCAGGGCTCTGCCGCCCTCAATGTAAAAAAGTTATTCCTCATGTTGAGGTGGAACTTCCTGTCGTTTAGTTATGGCCATTGCTCCTCATCCTGTCACTGGCACCACTGAAAAGAGTCTGGCACCATCCACCTGACACCCACCTTTGAGATGTTTGTATGGATTGATGAGGGCCCCTCTCAGTCTTCTCTTCTCCAGTCTAAACAGTCCCAGCTCCCTCAGTGTCTCATCATAACAGAGATGCTCCTATCCCTTAATCATCTTTGTGGCCTCTGCTGGACCCTCTCCAGTAGCTCCTTGTCTTTCTTGTACTGAGGAGCCCAGAACTGGACACAGCAGTCCAGATGTGGCTCACCAGGGCTGAGTAGAGGGGCAAGATCACCTCCCCCAACCTGCTGGCCACACTCATCCTGATGCATGCCAGGACACCACTGGCCCTCCTGGCAGCTGGCTCATGGTTAATCTATCATCTGCCAAGACTCCGAGGTTCTTCTCAGCAGAGCTGCCCTCCAGCAGGTCAGCCCCCAGCCTCTGCTGGTACTTGGGGTTACTCCTCCCCACGTGCAGGACCTTGCACTTTCTCTGGTTGGACCTCATTAGGTTTCTCTCCGCTCAACTCTCCAACCTATCAAGGTCCCACTGAATGGCAGCACACCCTTTGGGTGTATACCTAATGCTACACTTTTATATCACCTGCCACCAAAAGGCAATTTTTGTCCTATTTATTCCCACTCCATCCTGTTTTCTGCCTCTTTGCCCTCCAGATTACTCTGAAAGCTGAGAAAAACTTACTGCAGTTTCAGTTGCCTCATTGAAGGAAGGTCATTATACTTCTTTCTTGGCCTTTCTTGCTCCCCTGGTTTATGGATTGCTGACGTATTCACGTGGCCTTTGTTTTGATCTCTGCACTATATGCCAGAGCTTGAGAGAGCTCATCCAAAGAGCAAATGGGCATTTGTCAGAGATATTTATGCAAAGACAGAGCAATGATGTCTCAGAGAGCCTGCTCTGGATGCAAAAGGGTTGTGCCATGATGAACTGTTCTGACATCTGTTGTCACCTTGGCCAATCATGCAAGCAGATGTTGGACTGGTGCCCATTTTAAAGGAGCTGTCCTGAAAGATCTCACTTTTCCAAAGTGCTGGCCGATTAACTGCAGGGCTGTGAATTCTTCCTCTACCGTGTTTGCATAAACTGTGAGGTTTAGAAGGGGTAAATGTTCCATTCCAGATGTGTGGCGGTGACCCAATCTGCTCTCTCTATGAAAATCAATGGGATCAGCTGGGCGCACTTTCCCCCTCTGGACAGTGAGTCAGAGGGGGAGGGAGAAGGCAAGGCTGGGGAATTCCCCACAATTCCTGCCCTTTGAATTATCCATCAAGGCTTTGGTTACACCCCTTTCCCCTCCCAGCTGTTTCCCTATGCGTTAGGTCGTTTTAGTATGCATTAAGTGCTGGGAAGTTCTGTGTTCTCTGTATCCTCATTGGTTCGTTTGAATGTACTCCTCCCCCTGCTTCATTCCATTGGGCATTTGCAGTTATGTAATCTTTCCCTATTAGACCTTCCCTGTTGAATCCTCCCCCTTTGTCTGCCTTAAAACCCTGTCAAGGTTTGACCCTGGCCAAATGCCAGGGACCTACGACGTCTGCTCTTTGTGCTCTCTCCTGCCGCAGCTATGCAGAGGAGAGGAATCAAACTAACACAAACACACTGGACTCATGAGTTGAGATGAGGCAGTGATGGGGAGGGGACGCAAGAGAACATGAGCAAACAGGTGAGAAACTTAAGTTGCAAAGTGACTTATTAACCTAACAGAGTCAGAGGATAAATGAGAGGTGAAAATAAGCTTTTAAGACACTATTTCTTCACTCAACACCCCTTCCCTCTTAAGACAC
>VZTX01030024.1:0-216483 GCA_013400915.1 Pardalotus punctatus | reverse complement strand
CCCTCTCCACTGACCTTGGTGTCTCCATGCTGTTTTCCCTCACATATTTTCACCTCCTCCTCCTCTGGCTAAAAAGAAGTGTGTGCACCCATTGTTTTAATTTCTTCTCAAATATGTTTTCACAGAGGTGTAGCTAGCATCTCTACTTGGCCCAGGTTTGGCCAGCAGCATGTCCATCATCTTCAGAGCCATCAGAGAGTGGCTCTGCTGGACAGGGTATAAAAACTTCCAGAATCTTCACACAGGAGACACAGGAGCCATCTTTGTGCCCCTCCCTACCCACTAGCAAAAACTGGGCCAAGTAAAACCACCACAAACCCCTCACTGACTGTCAATCCTTGCTCTTTGTATCCTCCCCTTGCCATCGACTTCTGTTCCTTTTGGGAACAAGGAATAAAGACAAAAACTGTAGGAACATTTGAGCCCCTCTCTCCTTTGCCTCTGCCATGCTTGCTCTGGTAACATCGTCTGCTGCTTGCCCTAGCTGGGGTCTTGGGCAAACCAAACACCTGGATTTTAAGGACACAAGCAGCCTCACCTGCCCAGGTACGCGTGTCTTGATGCCTGCGAACAACTGGGCAGTCCAGCAGACAGCGTCACAGATACTTATCCTCTGTAAAACCAGAAACCCAAAATCATACAGCTAAATTAATTTCTGGCAATAGAGGACTTTAAACAAATTGCAGAGTCAGGGGACAAAACCTTCCTATACAGAAAGGCCAAGAAGGAACAATATTAGAGCCAAGTGCAATTACCTGCTAACCCTGGCACTTCTAAAGCTCACCTCTCATTGCTATTGCTGGCTGCTTATTTTTTATAGCAATCTTGAATGTTTACATTGAATTAATAAAACCCAAACATTTGTGCCATTAACTTCTAGGCTTGGTAATTCTGACATTTCTGGTATTTCTTCTCCAGTGTGCAGAAAGTGCTCCCCGCTCCCTCCCCTCCAGTTCTATAAAGGCTCCAAGTAGCTCAGTATAATCTCTGCCCTCTGTTCCAATATCCCCTCATGGGTCCTTGCCCTGATTTGGGATCAATCTGAACATATCCTCTGACAAAATGACTATACCTCCTCTCAGCACATTCCTGCTCCACATTCTCCTAAGTTGATTATAGAGCTAATTGGACACAGGGAACAGAGCAATTTAACTTCCCTGGAAGATGACAGCACTTAAATGCCCAGAGCCACAGAGAGTAGCTCTATGCAGGAGCTAATCTTTCCACCTCACTTATTCCAGGCAGCTTTCATGCACTGGAAGTTTTAGGGCAATACTTTTCATCAGGAAAGGAACCAAGTGTTCAGAATCACACTGTATCAGCCCAGGACATTAATTTGCTCATCCTCTAATTTGTGTTGAGGTTTGCCCCAAATGGCCCTTTTCCCCACTGGGACACATAAGAGCCAGTAGCATTAGAGCTCCTAGGAAAAATGATGCAAAGGATGGAGTGAGCCTGCTGCTGTTCACTGAAGAGAGCTGAGGAAAATGGGATGAGAATGGGAAAAAAAACCAAAACAAAACAAAACAAAAAAAAAAAAAAAAAAAAAAAAAAGGAAAATGAGCATTTGAAGAAGATTAAGCAGAGAAGCAGAGAAAGAAAGGCAGACAAGAGGAGAGAGGACTCTCCTTCACTGGAGTTGCTCCTTCCTGGACACGTAACGCTATGGCACTGAATAACTTTGGGAAAGGCTTTCTGGTCACCTGGCCAGAGGCCACTGAGAAAGAGAGCTGAAAACTGCTCCTGATATCCCTATGGTTTTGAAACCTTTCAAAGGAACAGTTTCCTCCTGGTATTCATCAGTGATGGTTTCCCATGGGTGTGATAGGGAAGGGATCCCCTTTTAGAAGTTTTTAGCCTCTTGAAGGTCACCTCAAACACCACTCCGAAGACAACGACACACATAAACGCTTCAGCCACACCTCTGCTCCAGCAAAAAGAGCAGAAACCTTGCTGTTTTCTGTTGTACCAAAGAAGTGCTCCCTTGTGAAAACAGGAGCCCATATATCTATACATCTCAGACTATCATGTGGCTTGAGCCCTACCACACATCTCAGCCCTGTTCACAGCCACCCTTCCACGATGGGCACAGGACTCTCTGCTGGGGACACACAAGCCCTGCCCTAGGAAATGCAACCTGTTGTGCAACAGCATGTCACCCCCTTTCCCCAAAAAAAAAGCAGCTGGGAGAAAACATCTACCCCTAAATGTAGATTTATTAACACTCAGCACCAGGAAAGTCAAGGTCAAGGGTTAAAGATTGCCTTTATCCATCACCTCTTGATATGACCTTGGTGGGGCTTTTTGCAAAGGGCAGGGACAGTTGACGCCGTAATGAGCTGCTCTTCCCAGGAGACCCAGCATGATGAAACAGTACAGAACATCCACTTTCATGTATCACTGCAAGAATATAGGTTTTATTGGTATTAAGTTTCCCATTAAAAATACATGGGAACTTACCTCAGAGAGACAGAGAGTAGACCCCACAGGATAAAGTCTTTTCAGCCAGCTTTTAATGAAGACAATTATATCTATGTATTTGAGGCTTTTCTTCCCATTCTTTTTTGAAGGCTCATTTCATGGAGCAAAACTAGAATGAAGAATAAATTCACAACTGTTGTTCTTTAATTGGGTCAATTACATCTTGAAATCTGAATGACTGTGGTTTTAATACAACTAAGATGGTGCATAATAATATTAGCTCACATGAATGTGTAATAGCTACTTTTCAGAATTAAACAGTTTTTAAATTTGAGGAAATTAATAGTTTCTAAAGAAGCAAGAAAAATACAACTGAGTGGTCACTGAGACCATTCATTTTAATGAGTTAGCCAATATATTGAATCATACAAGGATCTAATGCTGTTTTATTCTGAGGACCTATTGAGGCATTCATTCATCTCTCAATCAAGACTGGATGTCACAAGCTTTGTCATTTGTTTGAACTTATGTTCCAAACACAGTAAACAAGGTGCTCTTTGGTGCTCTCCTTCACTTTTTCCTGTTCTCTCCCTCCCTCTCCAGGCACATATGGAGAGCCTGTAGCAGTTTGCTCAGTGGATTTCTGGATTTTACCCAGTGGATTATGGAGTGTGTTCCATGTACCTCTATTTCTGAACTTGATCTCCAATCTCGTATTCACAACTGGTGTATCTTGAAGCATGGAATTTCACAGCACACAAAACATCCTCTTCTGCTTGATTGGTCCTCTGCTAGTACTGACACTGACACAGGGCTGTTATTTTTATGCAGGTAAGGACAGGGAAGAAGACCACGCAGTCACCAATCTATGCTGGAATTGTGCCAAAAAATACTGGTGTTTCATGTGGATTAAAGGCAGAAAGATGGTGCATATAAACCAGTTTACACCTCTGTTTGCCTAGCAGATCTGATCCATCAGGATTAATTTGTTCTCATCTATGAATATTTTACATTCTGTGCCATACAACATCTTCAGAGGTTCTGAGGTGAAGTTAGGGCTGCAGATGGAGTTCAAGCATCAGTCTTAGAAAAGAGAGGTGCTTTGGAGTACTCAGCTCACCATACCTTTAAAGGGGCCCAAGAAGTTCAGAGCAGACACTGTAAAGAATACCTCTTTTTAAATTGTCTCCAACTGGGAATCAGAAGACAAATGAACTGTAGTCACCAGCATTTTTTCAAACTTTGATCTTGGTTTAAATAACTGAACTGTGAACATGGTATTATGTGAACCATAACAGCCTCATAAACTTAACACAGAGCTGGACCTGCAACACTCTTAGAATGGCCAGGACACAGGGGCAGTCCTTCTCCACCCACCTCCCGCAGCAGCGCTGGGGAAAACAGAGGCACAAACATCTGCCAAACACACACACACACACTCCCATCTCAGGAACCACCGCACCATATGGTATAAAAAAACCATCACACAGCCCAGGCAAGGGCCCATGGCCAACAGGGACTACAGCAGCACTGAATCTTGGCTAACTCTAGGGCTGGGAAGATTGGGACAAAAGGCTCTTCTGCTTACTCTGCCTTGCACTCTGCCCTTCTGTGAAGCAGCAGTGGTGGGCCACCATCACGGCACTGGGCTGTGTTCCACTCCATCCCCAGAAGCTGTAAGGAACTCACATGGGGGAGCACCCTTTATCAAAGTGTCCAGCCCTGCCAGGACAGGAGGACAGGCTTTGGGTCCAAATGACATCAATTTGCAAAATTCTCTGATTTCTCTCTCAGTGCTTTCTGTGTTGTTTAGGGAAAGTGCTTCTCTTGGAGCACTCTATTTTTTCCTCTGTATTGCATTTATAAGAGGAATTTCCTTACCCAGAAGCAGCAGATACTCCCCCTGCTGCACCCTTCCCTGTCTTCATCCCTATCCCCATAAAACTATTATTTAACAACAGGAAAAAATACTCTGGCAGATGATCTTCCCTCCACCCTCCCTGCTATCTGTTTAAATATCCTTGACTGCAAGACATTCAGTACAGAACAGTCATCAATTTTTAATTCATTTAATCTCTTGGTAACAGTGTTCTTGTGAACTGAAGGGCCCCTGAGGAAACTTCAGAGAAACCTCAGACATTGGATCCAGGAATGAAATTTTGAGGATAGAGTGGACTCCATGACACTGTATGGGTTAATGGGGGGAAAAAGAGACTTAAAACTGAGAACCTTTCACCCCTAACCAAATCAAAACACATTGTAAACCAGAGCTCTGTACCCTAACACAGCACAGATTGAAACAAGCACCAGGGAGAGAATTCCCTGCGTCAGAGTTGTTCATGATTCAGCAAACTTGGGAAGGAGCCCTCTGAGTAAACATGTAGGCTGTCTGCGCTCCTGGTCCTGCTACTGCTTCTTCATTCTTGTTCCAAGAAGCTCAGAGAACATCCTAATATGCTGTCAGTAATTAAATTCTGCCTGCTTAAATGTCCTGGAAGTCTCAAGAGAGGACAGTTTTTCTCCTTGAGTCTGTAAATGTGGGGGAATCTAATGCTGTGTGCATCTGCATTGTTCTCCAAAGAACTGTCACTCAGAAAAGGACAAAATGCTACCTGTGTACAGTGTGAATGTTAATTGGCTCTGCAGGCATTTTAGGGTAAGAAGCAAGAGGATTCCTGGTTATATTCAACCATATCATATAATGGTAGCACTCACAGGCCCCAGTTGTACTGGAGTGTTGCATGAAAACAGGGAGAGCAAAAGCCCATCCCCAGTATTTTATCATCTCATGAAAGAGGTTAAAAATAACCTATAACTCCAGTTCTGTGGCAGCCAGAAATGATCCATCTTATCTGAACCTGAGCTTTCTCATCATGGGATGTATAAGAATCACATTTCTCTGAGGAGGCTTTTGGAAGGAGAAAAAGGTTTGATCACACACTGTATGATACTGAACTTAATGCACGCAGAGAGCCACATCAGCTCTACAGCACCCAAGCAGCACAAAGTGCCCATGCACCCACAGCTTTGGATATCCAGTGTGTCTGGATGCCACTGGCTATCCCAGAGAAATGCAATGCAAACAAGGGTGGCTGAAGAAAGAAGCCCAAAGCTTTCAGCCCACCTCCTTATCTCCCTCAGCCCTCCTTCCTAGCAGAGATCCCTGCCCAGTATATCCTTACCCATAGGACCTGGCAAGCTGCTCTGCAGGGATGGGCATGGCCAGGTCCTGCTTGGCTTCCAGAGGCTGATGCTGAGCAACTACTTCAAGCAGACTCAGCTGTAAAGAGACTGTGACTTTTTACACCAAATCACACAACATGATTTCCCGTCTTTCCACATGCACCTTAACGTAACAGGCAGGTTGCTACTGTGATGACAGGCAGCACAAGAACACAAGGCATTACATTACAGAGTTATTCAGTAAATTAGTATGTTTTTTGCAAGTTTATGCAATGTATAGGACGTTTATGGGTCTATTTTTCAAAAAATGATGACTAGAAAATCGTGATGCAAAACATGGCCTTGATGTTTAGTGCTAAAGCCCTTTCCACAACACCCACTGGCAGAACTGCAGTTCAGCCAGACACAGAGATACTGAGACAATTTGGATAGTTACTATTTCTTGCAGAGACTTCCCCTATTTGTAATGCCTTTTTCTAACCAAGTTATTTGTCATTTACCAGCAGCAACCTCTGAGTCTTTGCCTGTGTACCTCCTGTTCTCTTTCACACTATTAAGAACATTATTTTCTATTCTTCTGTCAGTGGAGAGTGCTGGTGATTAGCACTGCAATATCTGGTCCCCTTTATTGAAAATGTTAATCCTTCCTTTTTGCAGGGTTTCTTTCGCCAGAGGTGTTAATATGTGGTTAATAGAATCAGGCTGCCTTTTTCTTTATCTTTTGTGCTGCATGTGTTTTAGGAAGGGAATTCTTTTTTATATTTTGGTCAGAATTTATTATAGTCTCTCTTTTGGTTCTTTTTTTTCCTCCAGAGGGGCTGCTTTGACTTTTCTTGCCTTTTTTTTTTTTTTTTCTTTTTTTTTTTTTTTTTTTTTTTTTTTTTTTTTTTTTAATTTTTTCACCCCGGGCCCCCTTTTTTTTTTTTTTTCTGTGATTATCTTCTAACATTTAGCACCCAGGACACTCATTGTTATTGTTCTGTGTCTTTTTTGGTTCCTCTAGTCTGTAAAGGGAACTTAGAGTGTGTCCATCAAGGAGGAGTTTCCTGTGTTCATAACCAAGAAGAGGACTGAGAGCTAAGAGTCTTCCCTCACCCACTGCAGAGGTAAGGTTTCCTTTGGCATTCCACAAGCTTCCCTTCAACCTGAAGATCCTTTCAGCATTTGGATAGAAAGTAGCATCAAAGATCACCACCCACTGCTTATAAGACATTCTTTCCGCGGAGAGAGCATGATGTGAAGCATGGGTCAGCTGTTGTAACTTCGGGAATCACAGATCCTGCCCTAGGGGAAAGGTGAGGTTGCCAAGATTCAAATGGAAACCAGAGATGCAGAATGAAGTGCAGGTAACTTCAGTGATATGATCTTCTAATGCTGATCAGTTCAGTGAAAGCTCCTCTTGTTTTGATGTGAAGGGCATAGACCCTGTATTCCACAAATTGCTGCTGTGATGATTTCTTTAAAAGGAAAGACATCACCTGGAGAAATGCAGTCACCCAAGGAAGAAAAATGCCAAGTCATCTGAAGCTTTGTCTCTCCTGATTGCAATCATATATTATTCTCAAGTAAAGAGAAGTAGCTTTGGCAAGGGAGCTAGGAAGTAGTGGATGTTCAACACGTGGCTGCTGTGGATAGGGGACTCCAAGAGCATTCCCAAGGTTGCCCCAACACACAGATATGCTCCCACTGGCGATAGTTTCAGCAGGCACACCTAGAACCTGATGGAGCTATGGGAATTTGTTGACTCTCTTCATCCATCCATCCATCCATCCATCCATCCATCCATCCNTCTTCATCCATCCATCCATCCATCCATCCGAAGAGACCAGGAGCAATGGGGGCACTCTGGGGGAACCTTCCTTGCGTCCTGTACGAGTCAGACCGTGAGGCTGGCAGAGCTCTCCTTTGGCCCTTGGTTTTCTAACCACCCATGACCCTGCCTGTGCCACAGCTCCGAGGGACAGGCAGGCCGGGAGGAGCCGGTCCCGGAGCGCCCCGGGAGCGGGAGCGGGAGCGGGAGCGGGCCCGGCCCCGCCCGGCGCTCGGCGCCGCCCAGTGGCAGCAGAGCCGCACTGCACGGGCAGAGAGCCCAACCCGCCCGGGGCTGCGGTGGGGTTTGACTGACAGCCGTCCCTAATTATGTTAATTGCATGGCTTTTTTTTTTTTTCTTCTTTTCATTTTTTTTCCTCTCCAGAAACCCTCAGGCTTTTGTTTGCAGGGAATAAATAAAGAGGGATTAGTTACGTTTATCTGTGTTTTCCTAAGTCTTTACAGAATAACTGTTACATGTAATTAAGTAATTTGTCTGTCCTTGACCAAGCTGATAGCAAATTACCAGACATTACTGATGAGGTTCCATTACATTTTAAGAATAGATTACATGGATCTGGGATTTATTGATTTTTATTTCTTATTTTAGACAGGATCACTGGAAATAATGGCCTTATGAAGGTGAAGATGCAATGTGCTTTGACAAGTTGCCTTTATCTAGCAGTATTGTTTAGCTGTATATGGATATAGGACTCCAAAACTATTTTCAAGGTTGCCCCAATACAGAGATATCCTCCCACCAGAGAGAGTTTCAGCAGGCACACCTGGAGCTATGGGAACTGGTTGAATCCCTCCCATCCATCCAGCTGAGGATCTGCATTGAACCAGCTGCATAGCAAGTTTTCCATTCACAGCTTTCCCTTGTCCAGTGTCAAACATGCTGGTGTGATATATTCAGGCAGCTTTTGTTAAGAGCAATATCATCTTGGATTTGTCCTCTGTGACCCTGTTACCTGATATTTAAATAATTCACACTCTTCAAGGATCCAGCTTAGTTGCTTCCCCTCTGCTTTGCTGCATCTCAAATCACTAATCCATATACCCTTTTCTTAAAATCTGCTTCCTGTGAGGTTTCCCATATAGTTGTCACCACAGATTGATGAGTTTCTCTTCAGGAACAACGAAGCATCGATGTGCAGAGAGAGTGTCAAAACATCATGCCTAAAAATAGCTTCTCTTGCCCAAGATACAGATATCCTTTCATTTATGTACTTTGAAAGTACTTTACTGAGCACATCAGATCCTTACATCCTTACAGATTCCCAGGGAATATGTTCTCAAAACTGATACTGTATACTTCACCTTAAAATTTACCAATCTTATTATACCTTTGGGTTTTAGGTATATAACTTACTATAATCACGCAAACATACTTCATACTAAACATATGCACCTCTCAGCCAACAGAAGGCTTGGAAGCATGTCCACAGCTCCTGACAAATTGCAAAGAGGAAAAAATCTTCCAAGGAGACACTGCACTGATGCATTCGCCAAGAGGCCTGGCCAGAACTGATTACAGCCCACCACTGAGCTCGAGAAAGTGTGGCATCAAAGCTAGGTCATCAAAACTGAAAGGCAGCAACTAATCATAATTAAAGGGTGGGTAGGATTGTTTTTTTCCTTCCCCTGGGAATGAGCACTCGGGGTAGGAAATGAAACTCTTTCACTAAACCCCATTGTGTGGCTTTGTCTTCCAAACACACTGGGGAAAATAAGGGGAGGAGATTCAAAAAGTGCATCCAGGAGAAACTTGGGATACAGCCAAGAGTCGTGATCTGGACAGTGCCAAGACTGTCAGCAGCACAGAGAGGAGGGGTCGCTTCCAAAAGACTTTTTGCAGAGATTTTATCCCTGCCAAACCCTCCTCCCAAGCCTGTATGAAAGCCCTGATGGCTATGCCTTTTTTTAGTACATGCAAAACCTCTGTTACCAGAAATTAGAATGTCATTGTGATGCTTCTGTTTCTTGAGGAAATGTAAGCAGTTTCCTCAGAGAAGAAAGCAGCACTCAAGGACAGATGCCAATGCACAGAAAATATTTTTGGTCACGGTGGGCATGGATCGGTCCATGCCTGTAGATACATGAACTAAACTGGTCTAGCTTCCTGGGACATGGGATTTCAGGGTTTGTTTCTCTGACCACCTGACCTGGCACACAGGCAGCAGATCATGCTCCAGGGAAGGCAGCTATTTTCAACAGGAGAAGTGTGAGAAGGTAGAAGTCCCCCAGCAGTGAGCTAGGCTGAGGTTTTGGCTACCCACTGCTTTGCGTGAGGTCACCAAGGTGGGATGAGCTGACTCTACCTGCTCACTGGCATGGCTAAAGGGCAGTCCTTCTCTCTACTCCTCTCTCCCTGGCACACATTTGGATTCTCAAACCAGCTCTTGCTCTCAGTCTGCCTTTGGTGAACTGATTCAGCTCATTAAACTGGCTGAAAGATAATTAACCATGCCTGTGAAGGATAAAAAGGGCAGGACACACTCTTCAGGGACAGGAAGAGATGGCCCCAAAGACATTTCTCCAGGCTGTGAGTGGCTAGTCTTGACCAATCCTTCCTTTCAGCTGGCCAAGGAAGTACAAACAATCACAATTTTTTGCACAGGCTACTCCCCTTGCAGGAAGGAAGAAGGACATGCCCTGTCCCTCTACCTGCATCCAGGCTGGCAGCTAGAAGCCTCCAGGGAACTTCACATGCCCCTCACACACTAGACAGACCACATTCAGCAGGAAGGTACCTCCTCTCCTCTCCTCTCCTCTCCTCTCCTCCACCTCCACCTCCACCTCCACCTCCCACATGCAGCATCACCAGTCCTTAAAGCTTGCCAGAAGTCCAGCAGCAGCTGTGGTTGTGCCATTTTAGCCTGAACAGAAATGTCCAAGTTTTATTCCCACTGAGAAATGAGTGAGGGTTTCATATGTCCCCCTGAGGAAGGATGCTAATTATTTTGCTTATTTTAGGAGTTTTTGTAATAACTGACCTCTCTGTTGTCAAAACCACAAGTTCCATAGATCAGAATATTAGATACATTTTTCATCAAAGGAAGCACAAACTTCTCTCAGTTTCTTTCTTCTCCTCCATGGGGAGAAGCAGAACTTGTTTTTTTCAGTAGCCCAGTCATTGCCCCTTTGTTCTGTTTGTATAAAGCAAAATACAAAGAATCCTGAAGAAGCAACCAACCACATTGAACCATTTTTGTATCCTTATCGCAAAGAGCAAGCATGTCAGAAATCTTTTGTTTTTCTCTTGGAACCTGCCTTTTATGTAAGCACTTTTGAAACAGCATAAAAAATAGTGAGTCCTTAACTTCATTTCCCTTTCCATTTGGAGTGGGTGGAGAATCACACAACAGAAAAGCATAGTTCATTTTCCTAAGTCTTTTTTTTACAACTGACAGGATGGCAACTTAGAGCTGACACCATCTCTTCAGGTCTTTGGGTCTTGGCCAGGTCAGTGCAGAGAAAAAAAGCCCAGCGTGCCTGGATTCCTTGCAACAGCTTTTCTAAGTGGCTGCTCCTGCTGTTCAGCGGCTGCTGCCCCACGCTTCACTGGAGAGCACTGATATCCCAGGAGCTGCTCATTTGCTCCCTGCCCTGCCTGCTCCGCCGGGCAGGAGACCCAGCAGTCCTGAGAGTGCTCCGCAGCACTCTGCTCTCCTGTGTGCATCCTGCCCCAGCACGGCAGGCTGGGCAGGGGCTCTGTGCCCAGCTGTGGGTCCCCTGCAGTGTCCTTTCCCCTCTGAACCCAGCCAGCTGTACCCCTGGGCCAGCGCTCTCATCCGCAGCGATGTGCAGGAGTGTCACTGACCGCTGGCTCAGGCTCTGCTCAGCACTGGCCATTTCTCCCTGGGCAACATTTTGCCAGGTGCCAGCCATTACCTGACCCCACCCTGCTCCCTTCACGTGGGGAAAGGTCACTGAGGCACAGCTCTGGGCGAGCTTGAGCACAGATGGAGCTTGCCCAGGTCAGACCACTCCAAAGACCTCACTGTGTGTCTCATTCTTGTCACACAGACCCTCTTCCCTTGGCTGCCCAAGAGCCTCACAGCAGTCAGTCTTTAGTTAGTCCCTGTCTCTGGAAAGATGCTGTGGAGAAGCTCTTTCTCTCCAGACACCTAACCTGGGTCTCTTTACCTCATTATCTGTGGAATAGAGGCCATCTATTACAGATTTTTCTTATATGTGATTGCTGACCATGTGGAAATTCTTGCTGTAATACCTTCTCCCCATTCAATTTTTAGCAGATTTGGACAAAATTCCACTTTATTTAGAGATGCATCATCATTCTTTCTGAAATCTTGGAGTATTTGAGGGTAGCTTTTAATTTGGGGTGCTGTAGAAAAGCATTGACTCTCTCCTGGTTTTGAGTTTTCAGCTAATGCAAGGGACCAGTAACAAAAAAAAATGGACAAACACTGAGTTATGTGCTTGCTGACTGAGACTCTCCCCTATTTAGAAACAGTTTCATCTTTGGAAAGGTTTTTCTCTTGACAGAGATTCTTTGATGCTTGTAATGAGTATTTATTACAACAGTTGCATTTGTCAGTCCCTTGTATGTACTGGGCTCTGTGGAGATTTAATGCAAGATGGACCGGATTCCCGGTAAAATATCAGATACTTGTAGTCTCTTAAAAAATGCCTTCATTTAGTTTTTCAGCTTTTCTTACATGGCAGAACCCATTCTGTTTCACAGGGTGCCTACAAGACTCTTCAGAATTTCCTGGACATAATAACCCCTTCTACCTTGGCAGCTCAGCAAGAACAGCTTTCTCTGAAACCTCCCTAATCAATTGACTTCGCCAAGCCTTTTGCTTAACAAATCCTGCAATTGCTTCCAGCCTTTTCCCACAAGTGATACCAAATTAATGGATTTGTAGTCTCCTGGTGAGTCTCTTGGCCTTTTATTGTCTGATTAGGCACACTCTGGCCTGCTGGGAGAAATGTACTGCATTGATAAAGATGCTGGACGAGGTTCATTTCATGTCCCACTTTCCTTTTGCATTCTTGGATTCATGCATGTCAAAATGTTACAATGAACATGGATGAGATCAAAAAGCTCAAAGTCCCTCCATATGGGCACATCTCACGTCATGATTAATCCAGTGTCCTAGGTGTCCTAGGAAGTTGTGCATGCTATTCCAAATCTGTATTGCATTTAAGAACTTGGTCCAAATCCATAGGGGTGTATTCTTAAAATATATTTGGGGCTTAACTGTAGATGAAAATAAAATGTTCATACAAGTAACCTAAGGACCCAGCAAATCTAAATTTATGCCTCTGTCAAACAATCCAAAACAAAGCAGTATATGTACTCAATACATTTTTAAGCAAGGATATTTTGAGCACACAATTGCTTTCTGAATGCTATTTTCTCTGTCATATGTTTAGAATCTCTGTCCTTAAACAGCAGACTTTTCTTAGAAAGAAAAACAACAAACAGGATTTTGTTCTTTTCCTAATCAGTTTCAGCTTCATTTCTGCCTTGTGCCAGAAATTGTTTCTTTTCCAGATAACTCAGTAAATCTCAGAAGTAGCTAATGATTGCACCCCCACTACACATGAAAATGCTCACACTTCAGTTTCTACACTCTTTGTTTGGCCACCAGTCATGTTGCACATATGACACAGTTCATGTCTTCTTTCACAGAATCTATGTTCAGACTGCTAATAATTTCCAGTTCCTTAACTGCCTCCCTCTAACTTGCAGGTTCCTCTGACCCTGGGCTTCTCCTGAGGACAGATACTGATTGTTGGGCTGGAGAGGTGCTCTAGGACTTGAGGGTTATGAAACAACCCTCTTCAGTATCCATGGATAGGAATCCCACCACTAAGCCATTGCACGCCCTGGGCAGGAAAGCTCCACACAGCTTCCCCTGGCACTGAAACATTTCACAGCCAGGAACAGAGCCACAGCCCAGTGAGACAGAAGGGCAGGCGAAGATACTTTGGTCAGCCCAGCTGCTGAGGTACCAGCCTGGGAGGGGAGAGATACAAAAGTCCTGGATTGTTTCTGCTTAATTTCTTTCTGACAATCCTCCAACAGGAGCACAGAACTAACGCTTTAGTTCTGGTCCTTGGTGCGGATGTCACCTGCTCAAGACAGCCTTGGATAAGATGGGAGCTATAAATTATGACATACATTTGGCTTTGCATGCTAATCATACATTCACAGAATATAAGCTCCAATTTTAGCAGTCCTGTTCTCCAGCAATTTTTCAGTCAGCAAATTACTTCTTCCCCCCTAAACTTTTGGACTGGAGAAAACAGGGACTTGAAGCATTCTCAGTTCAGGCAGAGTTGTAGGCAGAATAATTGAGGTAAATCTCCCTATTCAGTCAAGAGCTCCTATGAACCTTATCACCCTTCTTTGTTCCTGAGGGTTGGTAACACTGGTATATCTCAGTAGCTCTTGATATTGCTATAAAATTTGCCTTGGATTTGTTGGGGGTTCTTGGGGCTTTTTTTTTTTGTTTTCTTCTGAAAGGCTTATTTCTCCTGTTCTCACCCCATCAGTAAGTACTAGACCAATGCACCTTTCTTCTATTCCCTTTTTTAACCTGAAGGTGAAGGTAACTTTTGCTGGAGTGACAATCCAGGGGATTCTCAACATTTTATCTAATAGTGAGCAGTAGGATAAATGTCACTTAATCTCTTGGAAGATGTCCTCAAACGCTTCTCACTAGTTTTGATCCGCAGCCACTCCAGTAATTCTGTCCCTTGAAAGGGACTCAACACTAGATATGTATTACCTCCAACTATTATCATCAATACATTTCTCACATTTTATAACTTACTCTTACACCTGTCTCTAATAAACCCTCAGAGGGAATAAAATTTATCCTTTTCCTGACAGTGCATTTGAAAATTTCTCTCTGTGCCAGTAACACTGTGTGTAATGCCTGTGTCCTTGTTCCCAGCAGGCTGTCTAGGACATTCTTGGTACAGCACTTGGTTTCAGGTCAACCCATTTAACATCTCCAACACTATGAAGAAGGACACCTCTGAGCAAATGCGATCTGACACCATCCTCTGTTGACATTATTTACATTCACACTTGGGTAGTGACACTGTTTGGAAATCAGAGTCACATCCAGAAAAACGTCTGGCACCACTGAAGAGTGGCATCAAGCCAGGCAACTCTTATGGCATTGGGACTAAACAGGTATGCAGCCAAGGCAAGAGATGTCACTCAGTCCCTCTAACGACGTGTATGTCGCCATCCTGTTGTATTTCGCCACGCAGGATACTAGGGTTTGCGTCTGGCACTGGGGCAAAAGAAAACAGCTTCACCAGAAACTTATCCTCCTCCCTCACATGTGTGAAGGAGAAAGGAAAGGGTAGAGCAAAAAGGAATCCCACTGAAGGCATCCAAATGCTCTTTCTGTTGACAGGAATTCTGATGTCTGCATGTTCTGGCAAGACAAGAAAGTCATTGCAGTTCCTGGATATTTCTTTTCAGTCTCTGGCTATTAGTTATGCCTCGTGCCTTTTCTGCATTTCAGGCAGCTCCATGATCTGGTTTTACAGCCTTTGGGTTTGGCATTTGCTTTTTTCTTTTCTGCTAAGATATTTCAGATAATCTATAAGTCAACACTATGGGAGTATCAACATTTGCCCTAAGCTTTAATGTGAGCTAGGCAGCTGTCCTTTGTGCAAGAAAATTTTGTTTTGTTGTCAAGGGTTAATTATCTTTACAGTAGTACTTCTTTGTTTCCCACTCTTACTGTCTTGGAAATTTAAGGGTTTGGGGCAAGTTTTTTTTTTACAGATCACAGGCTTCTGTTTTACCATCCCTGAAATTGCAAGACTGACTCAGAAACTTTAGATCAAATCTGTGTTAGGCCTTCCCCTTCTCTTTACACTACCAATTTAAAATCATACTCCTCATTTCAAGGGCAGTGCAACATTTTTCAAATATTTGTAGCAGTTTCACAGATAACTCTCTGTCTGAGTGGATAGAAAATGATTAAAAACATTTTCAGGATCAGTTATTGTCAAAAATAAAGTTGCCTACTGTGTTCTTTTTCCTCTGTAGAGTTGACCTAAGGCTGACTTTGTACTTTCCTCTCTTACCTGATTCCATTTCCTGGAAAATTAGAAACTGTCAGTTCTTTTCTCTGCCTTGTAATTCCAGAAGTGCTGGCCTCATGCAGCTTATCCATGGTGTTGTGTGCTCTCTGTCCAGCATTCAGAGCCATGGAGTATCCCAGAGGCAGGCTCCCTCTGGCATCTCAAGCTCTAGCTGGTCAGTATGTGGTTAGCCTGAGAGACTGAAGCACATCCCAGCTGGTTCTTGGCAGACTCTCTCAAAGACATAATTTCTTCTTGCTTTTTGTGATCATTCCTTGGTCAGATTGAATGTTTGCTGCCACCTCCAGACACACTTTTCTGGTATGAACCTCCTCTCAGTTATCAGCATTCACAGGTATGCCAGTGTAATGGAGGTCAGCTCGCTGGTAGAGCAAGCTGGTTGGTCCATAGCACTGAAGGTGTGTTAATGGAGACTTTGCTGGAGAAGATCCTCAGTTAAAAAATACCAGAAAATCTTTAACAGCTGTCTTCCTGCATTTGAGTTTTGCTGTTAAAAATTTCCTGGTATTTTTTTGCTCTGTCTATAATCTTTGATCTGAGGGATAAAATATCTATGAGTTTTCCCATTGATCCCAGTTGCAGTTACATTTTTGGCCTGACAACAAGAGGTTATGAAATGGAAAACTTGAGCAGACAGCTGTGGATGTTCCAGACATAAATCCCAAATGGATTTTCCCCAGCATATCCCCTTAGTGTGAAGTGACACTTTCTCCTATGGCAGCTTATGTGCTGCTCCACCAAATGGAGGAAGACATAAGTAGATGTTACAGTCAGTGGAGGCCATTTAGCTCATTATCAGTTAATTATACATACATGTATATCACCTGCAGAAACAGGACTGGAATAATATTAGCAGGCTGGAGAGAACCAAAATGAAGATTTGGAGCATTACAGCAGACTCCCAAAGTAAGAATCAGACTTTCAAGTATCAGCTTTTCCCCTACTCAAAACATCAAAATGTTGGGTTTGAAATAGACAGTAGCTACATTGGTGAAGGCTGTGTCCTGGCAGTCTGCCTCTGAACAGGTTGCTTTGCTAGCTCTTGTGATGCCCACCAGGAAGGTTTTAGCACAGCCTCTGCCCTGCTCTGGATCCCAAACACCAGCTGAGGCTGGCCAAGGAATGACTGAAGAGGATGACCTGATGCACATTGTCACAGAGCAGTGAAAAGTCCCAGTCTTCAGCTGCAAATGGATAAGAAGCAGCTTTGCCTATCATCCAGCAGAGCTCAGAGCCTGCTCTGTGATGCTCATGTCCAGCTCAAGAGATTTTCCTCATTACTGAGACAGAGAAAAGGTACATTATCTCAATAGACTTCTGAAGAGAAGGACCAACAGCATTTTGGGTTGGATCAAACAATGTTACAGGACTTCTACACAAAACACCCAGTGAAGCATCTAGTGATAATGGTTTGTGCACCTGACTCGTAACCTACATTTCTGAATATTCTCTTGCAGGGCTTCATTGCAGTTCCAGGGAGCTGCAGCGCCAGAAAAAACTTATGCACGTTTGTGTCAGGTTTACAATTCTACAAGTCCCAGTGGTTAAAGAGGTCAGAGAAATGCAAGTGCATATCCAGTTCAGCTGAACACTGCTAGGAAGCTAAACTAAAAAATCCCAAGCCCATCCCCCAACATATCCTTTGCTAGGCACTGTAAGATATCACCTTCTCCTATTAACTTCTGGCATTGCTGAGTCTCATCTATAGGAAAAGAGTAGCTGGAAAAGCACCACAGCTTCTTCTAATGAGATACTATTGTGTTTTTAGTGAACTCCAATATCAGGAAGCATTTTTCAAGTGTGTCACAGAAAATTAGTTTCTTGCAATATTCCTTAATTGAATTGCATTTTAATCTACCATTTGACCAATCATGTAAGACATTTATATTTTGGGATTTTCTGTCTCAAAACCACTCTTTCTCACAGATGCCACTTCTTCATAGCTGTGACATCACATGAATCATGACATCACAGTCATTTCCATGGAAAGACACTTACCTCACAATCTTTATTGTGTTTTCAAACAGAAGCAGCTGGGTAATGTGGGTGAATAATCCTGCTCTGTATATTCAGCAATAGCAAAATGAATACCGAAAATTGCTAACAAACTAAATAGCTACTTCTATAAATACTCCCTTTGCAAAAGTTCCCTATTTTAAAAGCCACTTGTTAAATGCTATTTAGTATATATATAAAGACTGGTGGATGAAGACCAAAGTCCTTGAAACAGACAGGAAAAATACCTCATAGCTAAGTGTAAATTGAACTTCTCTATCTGTTTGCCTTATCTGTATGACTTTTCTGTCCCCATCAGCCATAAAGAGGCATTTTTCTTGCAATGACTACCAACTTCTTGGTCATTTTTGGTTAAAAAAAAAAAAGTAAATAAGTGTCCTGTACATCAGTTACCGTAGCACTTTCCAACACTGCATTTCATTCCTATCAATGTTGAGAGGTGGCAGTAAACCCCTACTTGGATTTAGAACCACCAACTTTCTTCACAGCAAATGGAGACAAGTAGACAAGTGACAAGTAGTGAGTGATGAGCACAGAAAGTCTGTTCTGGAGAGTCGAAGAATTCTGTTTAATCAGTATCAGTGGAAAAGGAAGTAAGGTATATCTGGAAAATACCACAACAATTTCAAAACCACCTAATCTGGGCCAAATTTAATGTCAATACCAGTGAGCAACGCGCCTTGAAAGGAAGCAAATTTCAGCACCCCATGATCTGAATTGCTTGGGTACTCAGCAAGATGACCCCATGACCCACTATGTTGTTATGACTGATGACAGCACTGTTAACGAAAGAAAAGAACTCTGATCATCATAATGCCACTCACTCTTAGAAAAGATATCCTGCCCTACAAATGGACAAACTTTGTGCTACGGAGACATATCCTGTCCCTGTGCTTAGATGACGAAGAAATACCATCCATATTGCACACAAAATCCAAGCCACAGCCCCATGAGTTGTCACTGAAGGCAGATCTGTCTTCACGTGGACAAAAATGTGCCCCAAGTAGCACTGAAAGCTGCAGAGGAGATTTTGGATAATAGAGCTGTTCCCTTTCCTTTACACTGAAACAAGTAAATGGGATCTTTTCCCCCTCTTCTCTCTCTAAAATATAATAAATCATTGCCAAAGCTTGGCTATTATATTCCCTGTGCTTAAAAGCCCGTTTTCTCCTTCATGTGAAAATAACGTTGAATGCATCACATTTGTCACTGAACAAATGCATTTGCCAGTTCTCTTAAATGCCAGCACAATTGCTTTAACAGAATTAATAAGGGGAGGTGGTAGTGTGAACAGCCTTATTTTTGTCCTTAGCTCCCCAAAAGGAAATGTGTTTCTTACTAATAATAGCTTATGTGACAGAAAATACCAAGTGCATGCAACTGTTCTCATTCACTTGCCAAAACGGATAATTCACATCAGGGCTTAAAAAAGTAAAATAAAATAAACAGAAAAACACCAGAAGTAAAGAAATTAACCCTTCTCCTCCTACCAGCAATTCCCCTAAACCTGAAGCTTGAATCTAAATTATTTTGCCAGTGACCAAAGGGTAAATTAAAGGGAAGAAGAACAGAGCTTGTGTTTAAATTCCCTGAGGAGTTTGTAAGAAACCATCCTGTCTGTCACATTTTTTTTTCTCCAGTCAACCGTTAAGCACACCCTGCTAGTGTAAACCAGACCTGTGGAGGAAACAGCTTATTCACACCCAAATTTATTTCTAGCCATCCATTTTTTTGTAGTACTCAATACAATTCTGACAGGCTTAAACATTCAACAGTCATAAATCCACTTTCCTCCTCCTTGCCCCCAGAGAAATCGTGTAACTGGGCTTGAAACCAGGGAGACTTAACTGAAATTTATTAATAAATGTTGCACGGTTTTGTTTGTTTGTTTCGGTTCCTGATTTTTGAAGCTAAGTGTACTCTCGGTTGCATTTCCAGAGTTTTCTGTAACTGCAATGACAGGGAATGATGTTCTTTGCACCCCCTTATTTCCAGTGGCTGAAGCTGTAGGGGGAAAATAAAAGTGAATGTAAAGTGAAAAAAAAGTAAATAGAAGTGAATAAAAGTGAATCAGTATCATACAACTCCGGACGGAACAGATGTAGCAATGCTGCTGCCTTGTTAGTTCAAGCCCAGTATGCTGTGACCCCAAACCGCAGCATATTGCCTTCAGCGAAAGCCACACCTAATTCCAGGGAACAAAATGGTACCAGATAGTTGGATGAAGGTATCTGCCTGCACCTCATTAACAACTTGTCTCAAATTAGCAACCCACTCTCAGAGCAAAGCCTTCTGTTTGAAGTTTAATGGATGAAAGCATTCCCTCTGCGACCTAACCAGGTATTTCTTCCCTGACTTGGGAGATTTCAGCACAGCAGGAGAACTGTGATGAAAGAAAGTGGCAGGGGGACCCTGTGCCTGGGATGCCACCTGCAGTGTGTTCACAGGAGCCTGTTCTCAGGCTGGGAAGTGCAGCTGCCGGGGGGCTTGGCTCAGAGGGCCCATGGCCAGCAGGGCAGGGCTGTGGGGAGCTGGAGAGTGGCCCCACTGCAGTGCTGATGGGGCAGGAGGGGCTGATGGCCCCAAGGGGTGACTTGGGTCCAGGGCCTGGGGCAGTGGGGGCAGCCCCAGGACGTGAGCAGGGACAGGCAGGGCTGGCAGTGTCAGGCAGTGCCACAGCAGGGCTGTGGCACGGTCTGGGGCAGTCTGGAGTGGGTCTTCTCTCAAACATGGGCTTTTTTCCCTTCAGGAGGAAGGGGACGTTTTGGTGTTTTACTGTGTGCACACAGATATCTGCAGATCTATAAATCCTTCCCCAAAGCCACTATAGGTACCCCTGTGCAAAAGAGAAATTCCTTTCTAAATTAACCCTGGGTTCATAGAGGGACCAGAGGCTTATAACAAGTACACCAAAAACCTGCTGTCTGCTACAGGAAAATCACTCCATGTCTTTTGCTCACTCTCTGGCCGTAGTGAACCAATGAGAAATTGTAGTGAGCATTTTCCTCCATGGAGCAAGGGCTCTCTAAACTCTCAAAAGCCTCTGGTCGAATCCACTTAAGATCAAGCAGTAGCTTAGCAGTCAGGTCCTGAAAATGCATTTTTGACAGCCCAGGACCTCAGGACAGATCTTTCTTTTCCTCCCTGTTGGTGCTCTTTGGAGGCCAGCACACCCCCTGAGACCCGGCACCCCTTGCCCATCTGCCCTGAGAGTATCAGTGGGTCCCTCCCTCCCCATCCAGGGCTTTGGCACACCAGGTTCACAGTCAGACCCAGGCCCACTTCTCAGCTCTCCTCTGTCTGGCAGCTGGACACAAAATCCACACTATTCCTCTCGAAGACTTATTTTATTTGTGCAGCAGGGCTCCAAAGGCTGACCAGGTCTGAAGCCTTTCTAGTTTCTGGTTCCTATGATGTATTTATTCCCTGTAGGAACACTGCTTTCTAGTTTAATCTTGCAGGAAAAAACATAACAAAATAAAGTAAGGAGTAAAGGCTTACTAAATAAAACTCTTAACCCAGCCACATTAATCTCCAATAGTAGAAAGCGTTATTAACCAGTGCTGGAAACAGAGCTGACCCACATCCTTCCTCCTCTCCTTGCTTGGAAGAGTCAGTCCAGGCTGTGCTGAAGCTTTCTCTTCCTCCCAGGCCACTTCAGAAACACTTGGCTGTGATTTAATAAAGACAGTTTAAAAAGAAACTTGTTCTATGTCTAACTTTACATCTGCTTTACAAAGTACGGACCTCAAGGCTCTCTTGACTTGGCACACTTGGATCTACTCTGCTACAAGGTCAGAAAGCATGGCCTGTGATGGTACAATCCCTCTGACATCTCTTTGGGACATCTCACACATCATTCTTAGTGTACAATGGACAGAATAAACTGACTGGATCAGCACCTAGACAGAGGCAGCCTTGCAAACCCAGTGCTGCCATCAAAATAGCATTCATAGTCCAGCAGAGAAGCATCTCCCATCTATCACAAGTGGACTCTTTTATTTATTCACCCTTTGATGAGCTCCAAGAATTACAAAAAACAGCTGATCTCCAAAGCTCTCTAGATTTTGGGGGAGGTGGTGAGGATCTGGGATCCACAGGGCTAGGCATGTGCCTATGGGCGTTTGTGCAGTGTTAACAGCCCTCTTACTAAAAAGTAGACACCAAAATTCTGCAGTGAAAAAAAAGCCCTTTTCTCTTGTGTATTTGGAATGACAATGCAGCGCAACCAACAGCTTTCTGGTGCCCATCTTACACCAGCCCTGGTGCATGGATGATTTCCCATGGTTTGGTAGTAATGTGACAAGCTTATGGCCTATGTGATAGGAGAAGTAGTTCCTTTTAAAATCATTCCTAAGAAGCAGACACAGGTAAAAACCTAAATATTGGGAGTGTTCCTAGCCTCATTAGGCTTACAGTCATTTCCAGTTCATGTGAAATGCTAACTAGTCTAATAATTTTTATTGTAAAGTGTGAAAATGCAGTATTCAAGGCCACCTTCTTATTTAAGACAGAGAGTGTGAAACGGGGAAAGTGCTAAGAAAAACAAAACCAAAACAGAAAGGAAATTAAAGCTCTTTATGGCTTTTTTTATTATTATTTATTTTCAGTTGCTGAGAATTTTATAGGCTCTCTTTCATCTTTTTTCCCTTCGAAGATGAGTCTATTTTTTGCTGCATTCTGAAGAGGCTTGTTCAGTGTGAAGCAGTGGCATGGCTCCCTGGGCAGAAAACTGTCAGCAAGCCCAAAGAGCTGCCATGCAAACCAGGCCCACATTAAAACCTTCCAGTTGTCTCAGGAAGCTGCCTCTGGGAGAGCCATTTTCTGAGAAGAATGTTTCCTCCTTTCCCCATTACTTTCACTGTCCATATTTTTATGGGAGCCCTTTTAGCACAGTATTTATTTCTGAGTCATACAAATCAGCTCCAAAGCCTGGGTAATGCCAAAAATGGGCTATTCATATTCATTCGCGCTCTTGTACGCATCTCTGCTCTCATAAAATGGAACATGTGTCTGATGAGCTTATTTACTTTCTAAATGTGTGGTGGGGAAGGATGGAGAGAGTGCAAGAGATAATGGTAGAAGCACTGGAATAACATCAATAAGGCATTTGCAAATAGAAACTTCCCAGTTTGCCTGATCTCTGCCAAACTCTGTGAAGTTTGGTTATAATGGTGTCGATTTTATTGTTCTGCCTTTTAAAATACAAGGCCACGTGCTTCCATCAGTTAATTCCCAAAATAATGATGCTGCTCAGTACAGTGATGACTCATTCCAAGATGCCACTTGACTGGTTGCTGTTCACTTCCACAGGCAAGAAAACTGTTTAGGTCATCACCTGTGCTGTCACCTGAGCCTCTGGGGGGCCAGGGCTTTCTGAGTGCCCCCATCTGCAGCAGGTTGAGTCTGCCATGACTCACCCTGCACACAAAACTCACGGTCAGCTCCCACACCACAGCCCTGATGGATAATGCAACACAGAAAACCCTCGGGGAGCAAGTTTCTCCATTCCCTGGTGCACACACGACATAACAACACCTTGCAGCACTGATAGACTATTGCAGTGACCACGGGGAGCGCTCACAATGCTGGCCCGTGGCATCTCTTTCTACATAAGAGAAAAAGGCATTATTTTCACACTGGGATTTTGGTGCCCCCTAATAAGACTGCATATTAAAAGCAAAGATGCTCTCTACCCAGCTGTCTTGTGCACAGGGCAGTGGTTAACAGATCAATCCTGTCTTTGGCAAAAAGCAAGCAACCTAAATAACCCTACGTCTATCAAGTTACTACAGCAGAAAATGAAATTCCTGTGCTTTTTCCAAAAATATTGAACATAATTTCAGGTTTTGCAACTGTGTTTCTTACCCACATTGCTGACATGGTATCCCCTATGTCACAGACTTTCTTATATTTATGCTAAAAGTATGATGGAATTAAAGAGCACGATTCCAAAATATCCTTAAGGAATAATTTTGTAAATATATATTCAGTGGTATAAGTCCACTTCAACAGTAAAAAAAAGGGGAAAAAAAAAAGAAAGGAAAAGAGAAAAAAAACCTCTCAGCTCTTCAGAAGTATTTTTATGAACCTCAGGGATGAGTCATCTCTGGCAGAGGAGATTTAACAGGATGCAAAGAAGGGCTGATTCCACACCAAAGCAGGGAAATCACCATTCCTTCAGTTTGGTGGCTGACTTTTTAAACTAGAGCTTCCCTTACCACCACAAAAAGCCCCCAACTTCTCCTACATGACAGACAGTCAGTCCCCCCCATCTCCACATTGTGCATGGACCTCCTTGCCCATAACCTGGGTTGGGGGTGTGAAATAACAGCAACAAGAATCCTCTGCTACCTTGAGAAAGATCTGGAAGGGCTGCTTTCTTTTTTCTTTTTTCCTCCCAGAAAAATGTATCTTCTCCAATGAACACCTTCACCTTTCTTCACCAGGCACAGGAATTCAGTATCAGACAGAGCAATCTTTAATCTCCCAAGTACCTTTCAATTTTACTTGCTACCAGGGCACTAAGATTCCCTTCTCTCTCTGTGGCAGTTAAAATGAGCTCAAAATTATGCTTTCAGGGGTGGAGGTCAGTTCCCTGATATATCTAGACAGAAGTCTCTAATCACTTGAGTTTTTGTCCAAGTGAGAGCTGCGAACATGCTGCATTTCTAAAATCTGCTTAACATGATAACTAATCTAATGGATGCCTTCAGATGCTTGAAAGCTGAAGGCAGAAGCAAGCGTGCATACACATCAGGACAGCTTCTACATTTTTAAGCCAATTTGCTACTTGCCTAGAATTAAAAAGAGAGTGACAAGTTCAGATCTGCAAAGAGTTTAATGGGAGCTAACAAACTCTAACTATGGCTGACAGGGCAGAGATGGATGATGTCTTCTCTACTGCAAATAGGATTTTATTTTGTGTTTTCAAATCTTTTGAGTCTAAATTTTAAATACTGCATTAGTCTCTGCCATTTTGATGTTTGCGTACAGATTCCTGTAACAGAGTTGCAAAAATCCATTCTGGATCATTTTTCAATGAACAGGTTCAAGGAAAGACAAAGTGCTCCCAGCTGCTCTTTCAAGGTATCTAGCATTTGAAACAGATAGAAGTACATTCTAGAAAAAGCCCTGGTTGTGGTGTGGGCTCAACAAAATTTTCCAACATCTCACTCAAAACCAATTGGTAAGAGGTGTTTGCTGAATAGAGTAGAACAGTCTCACCTATTTTGGCGGAAGGACCCTTTCCAAATGCAAGTCAGGAACAGCTTTTCCATTGTCCTCAGCACTGAATGGAAATCATCCACTCGGCTTCCCACAAGTCCTGGCCCAGAGTCAACACTGGACTGTTACCTGCATGACACACTCAATTCAGCTGTAAGGGAAGAGCAAAGATCCTTCCTAACACCAATAACACACCCTCTTTTAAATAAACATGTGGGTTTAGTTACTAACTCCACACCTGGAGTGCAAAGGAGGGTCCTCAGGTTCCTAAGCCTTCTCAGTTTTAGATCACATTGCTGCTTCTGGGGGTAGAAGTAGTGTCTTTCCTGCCCCAAGCACAGCTATACAGAGCCATATGAATAAACAATAGAGCAAGGCAAGAGATCAGAGGAATATAGCAGTGCTCTGACACCTCGACTTTGGATTACTTACAAACTGCATCAATTCCTGGCAAGGCTGACCTAACTTGTGATCCTGAGAGCTCGATAAATTGAATTCCACAGAGTTCGCCATGTATTGGTTTTTTGATGAAAACTTTAAAAAACAGTATTGTTTGTTGGTTTTTTTCCTCTCCACAGCAGTATATTTCTAACAGTGTTGCATAAGCATCGTGACTTCTCTTTCTGCTTTGAGACAAGTTTCTTTCCGTGCTATGCACTGAGTTCTCCTTGGGTTTTTCTGTCCACCCCAGAGGATGCTGTGTTTCCATGATGTATTATTAAAGTGTATATGTTGTTTATGAGCTACCCTGGTATCCTTCAGTAGGGAGACACAATCTAAGTGTAAAATAGCATTACGGTGATAAATCAGGAGAATTCAAAGCTCTGGCACCTTTACTGCATGTATGAGATGCGCTTGGATGCTAAAAGTTATCCTCTTTTGCATGTAAAACACTTATATTTTGTAGTTTCTTCTCTGAGATCTGTAAGTACAGAAACAAAGTCTGACTTTGAAATGACTAAAGCTTGCAACTGCACTGCAGACCTGAGGAGTTGCCTCCGCAGCCACCTGAAAGTGAAGGACTTGTTCATGGCAAGCAGGATGGAATGGCAAGAAGAAAGGCCTGAGGTGGAAAACGATCCTGCCCCATCAGTTGACAGGAAGCTTATGAGGTGTTTTGTTGATTCCTAGCACACAAAATGTGAGAACTGGGAGAGACAGAGGCACAAAAGCTAGAATGTTTCACTGGCATTAGCCAGGCATCTCACGGAGCAACGGGTATTATTCCCTTCCCGAGAGAGTTCTGTGGGGACTGCGTACAAGAGCTGCCAAAAGTGAGGCAGCAATGACCCCACTCTGCAGCACTCTTTTGACTTAATAGGAACAGCTGGTCAGTGAAGTGTTTGCTAGAAATTTAACAAGGCTCAAACAGTGAGAAACGTCTGCCAATAAATCAAAAGGGAGCACCGAGCTAAATGAGGTTTAATTTAAATTCGTACCTAGGGCTGACAGATGAGAGCTTCATGGCTCTTCTGCATTGCATTAACACACACAGGTCTGTGCCCACAGCAGCAGCAGCAGCAGCTCAGAGAAGATGTTTCTGGATGGCAGCCTGGGGTCTTGGGTTAAGTGTGTGGCAATGGTGCGAAAGGGAGCATCGAACCCAAGGGGGCTGTGGGGAGAGGCAATGGGGAAGTCATTTCTCCCTAATGGCACATTTTCCAAGCCATTTGAACATGATGAAAGCCACCTTGGCCACAAATGTTTTGGGCTCTGCTGTGCCCCATTGCTGCCACCAGCTTGATTGCACTGCTCCCTGGCAGAGCAAGTTGCCATATCAGAAAAGGTTGTGGCCATGGGGAGAGTGTTCCCCCAAACGGCAGCTGGGGAGAGCACGGGGAGGGAAGTCAACTAAAATTTCCGTTCCCTTGCCTGAAGAAACCCTCACAACCTTCAGTGGAAGGCCAGGTTTCCCTGAATGCTCAGGATATAGTGGGTGTGGGTGGAAGCCTCCAGAAGGTCACCTCACAGTGACCAAGGCCGTCACAGGCACACATGCATCCCTCCTGCTTCCCTGGGCAGTTTTCAGTCTGGCTGCAAGGGCTGGATTTCAACTTGAGACTCTCTCAGGCAGACTGGGTACCTTTAATCCCTGGGAGATCAGGAGAGTCATGCCAAGGGAAACTTGGATGTTTGCTGATTGTGCCTGCACATCACTGCTCTACCATGAGCAAAGCTGACTTATTTTCAGGGAAATGCTCAGTTGCACTTATGTGACTTTGGAGTAAATATTCATGGCTGCTCATGGGCAACTTCAGCATTTGCAGCAGTGGCAATTCCACTGCAGACTTTGTGCCTGTTTGGCACCCATGCCTGCTGGCTTGTCTGAAGGAGGCTGGCGTCTGATTTCCAGCTGTGCTGCGCCACAGAGAGAGTGAAGGTGGGGATGGCTGAAGGATGAGCTGCAAAGTGAATTTCTCCGGGCTGGGATATCACTGAATTCTGCATGGCTACTCTTTCCTTGAGTTGGGAAATCAGTTTGACTGTTCTCCTCCCCCCTGCAAATGAAATTAGAGATATCCAAAGCATGACATACCACAAAGTGTACCAGAGGTATTTCTGGTCTGAGAACAAATCTAAATAAATTCATCTGTGTGGAAAACATTGTGATCATTGTCTCTTATACTCACCGATTCTCTGACTGCAAGAAACATCAACAAACTTCTTTTTTTGTAATGTTTTCCAGAAGTTTCAAACAAAAGAGACTGAAAATAGTGCCTAAAATTTTTAAAAAAGGGAACTTACACAGATATACTGTTATATTCACATTCCAGTTAGCTTTTCATATACAAACTTGCATGCATGCGCACACACATAAGCACATAAAATGGATTTGATTTGTTCTGAAGCTTTTGAAATCAGCAACTATGCTTTTTACAAGCCAGAGGCAGCCATATTCCCTTCAGAAATCATCTGGTAGGAAAATATCAAAAGCAGAATCTGCAGGCTTTTAAAGAAATGTGTAGGAGCAAAACGAGCTTATTTCTGTTTTAATCCAAATTGAATCATATGTCTTATGTCAAAGCTATAAAAAACAAGGAAGGTAAAAGAGGCAATTCATGAACTACAAACTTTAAAAAAATTCTGTATTACATTATTTCCTTCTCTTTACAAAAAAGAATTAAAAAAAAAAGTATCAATTCCTAGCAAGAAAACTTCACCTCCTTCCTACCATTAAGAAGAAACTAAGGAAACACATCCTCTTCTGGTATAATCTGTTACAGCTCCTTGGGATTCAAAGGAAGTAGGACAGTTTCCAACAATGGAAGACATGATCCTCAGATCTTTAGTAAGCGAAAAAGCATTCTGTCTGGAACTATCTGGGAGAGGAAGCTTATCCAGGGATAGCTAATAAAATGCTTTCAGTGCTCTGTAAAGGAGATCAGTTGACCCTGAGTAAAGGCCACTGCCACCGGCTGCCCGTCGGGAGCCGCACAGCGTCCACTGGCCCTTTTGCCAAGCCCCACGGAGCAGTGTGCAGGTCAGATGAGCTGTCCGGCTGGCAGAGTGGCCATCTGTCCCCTTGGACATGGCTGCCATTACGTAATGGCCCAGATATGGCCAAGTGACCAGGAGGCCCTGCAGAAGGAGGGCTCCCAGATGGCAGGCTGCTGCCAGCACAGATACTCAGTGCACTGCTCCCTCCTCAGGTCTGGGGAGCTTGGAGGAAGGACAGCATCCAGAACCAGGCTGCATGAAGTCCTTGGGTCCCAGGAGGCTGCTTCTTGCCTCCATTTTCTCACAGGATCCTCCGATCCTGCTGGAGTAAGGGCTGTGCACCAGACTTGGCTCTGAACAATTACAGTGAGCCAGGTAGCTCCGGAAAGCACAACACACTCCGCATGCACATCCTGTCTGCATGGGCTCCACAAGCCCAGCCAGGACAGTCAGATACCACACAAATGACCATGAGACTGGGCTAGGACACAAGGAGAATAAAAGACCTAAAGACTTCCTGGCAAGCTGAAAAGCTTCTAGTAGCCTTGGAGCCATATTCAGCTGAACCTCAGGCATTGATGCAACCAAAGGACGGTGTCTGGTCCAGAGAATATTTAGAGTGTGTAAATTAGGATCCTGTAGGACACATACTGATATTACACACAGCTTCAGAGCGCCCAAGAGGCTGAAGGCTCCATCAGGGAGACACATCCATCCAAACAATATAGACTGCCAGCACTCCCTGCTGCCTGCTCGGTACTTGCCTTGGTATGTGAAGCAGGACCTGCCATCTGTCCCTCCATTGCTGCAAATCAGGGTGTATCCACTCATTTCTCTTGACACTGTGAGGTGGAAGGCAATGTCACTTCAATGGTTTTTACCTCCCCTCCTTCCCTTCTCAGAGCAGACTGAGAGCTCTTCACAGCATGGCTCCTGTCAGTGGTTTCTGGGCCACAATGGGGGCTCCTGGACACAAGATTAGAAATTAATAAAATAATAGAAAAACAGTAACAGTTTTTGCAACTACCTCCTCCAGCTTCTTGCTTTCTCATCCCCCTCACTCTTGGGTTCTGTAGCAATAACAGCAGCAGCAGAATTTCTGTGAACAGAATAATACTGCAAAATTCAGGTTATCTCTGGAAAAATCTTCCCAGAATAGCCTGAAGTGGCCACATGATTTTAGATAAAGTGGGAGGATGTCACTTTCACTCAAAGGCCAAGACTAATTGCTGAGTTGGATCCATTAATCCTGTCTGAGCTGCACAGGTCTCCAAATCGCCTGCCTCTTCTGGGAACATTGAAATATTAGCAAACTAACACAAGAACTATCGTCACCCCAAGCCATGTCATCAAGCGCTAAGAAACTATTCCATGCTTTTGTACAAATTATGTTGGCCTCTTACACCACCACAGTAGCCTTTATTAAAGAGACTTAATCAGGTTCAGAACAAACAAAAGATCATTTGGAAGACCAGAAAATGGTATAAAATCACTACCATAAAGAGAAAGACATTTCTGAGCTGCTCTCTATGTACTTATTTTCTGCATGTGGAATCAGTCAATCATTTTGAATGCTTGATAAAATCAAGGACAATTAAACTAAATTGAGCTTTAATTTCAGACTGTGACATATGTCTATGGCTAAGTATTTCTTTCTGCAATGTCTGGAATTACTAACCAGCAGCACAAGCTAAGTTCAAATATCAGTCAAGGTGGGAGGAAGTTCTTCACTCATCAAAAAGCAGACAATAAAAGTGCTGGAATACTTTGCATTACTCTCAGAACAGAAGAGTTGAAACAAGGTCTGTATTCCAGTCTGGTATTTATAGGATGAGAATACAATTTCAGGAGCTGGGGAGGGACAGGACAGGGTCAAGCAGCGATGACCCAGCTAATGAGGAATCCCACCATTCTGTGAAGGAGGATAAATGAGCCCCGCTGAGGGCTGAGCCCTCACTATTCATGAACAGCACCACTACCTGTGCTCCCAGCTTCCTGCACACTCAGCCTTACCTCCCAGAGCTGCATCACTGAAGATGCACTGAAGATCTGTGGAAAAACGATCCTGTCAAAGGCACAACTGCAACAATTGTTTTTAATCCCAGTCTCAAATCCAACTTTCATATCTTATAAAATCAAAACTGATTTTCTCTGCTTCTTATGATATCTATTGTATCTGCTTGTTACAAGGTCTGGCTCTTCTTCTCTGAGCAACTGGTGCTTCCCTATGAACTGACCAGACAATTGATCCTCCTGACAAAGTTTGCTCCTGCAGGAGACTTTATTTCCATCCCACATTAGCTCGGAGTTTGACTCCTGCTCCTGCATCTTTGATGGCAGGTTTGGCTGGTTGTTAGCCTGGCATAAAGTGCTGTTCCTGTGTGATTTTTGATCATGTTCTTTCCTCTCAAATCCTCAGATGACCTAGGAGAAGAACAAAGCTTTTCCAGGCTGAGCAGATGGCTTGCAAGGGGATACTTTTTCAGGAAGGGCAGCCTGTGTTAATGACTTTTCCAAAGTTCTGCTGTCCCATTGCCAACAATGTCATTTAAAGAGAGTGAATCCTGTGTCAAGACAACAAGGAAAGATGATTTTAACAACACAGCACTATTCTCGGCCTATGTGAAAAAGTTGAAAAACTTTTTGGCCACACAAACAGCGATCCAGATGAGTTTTCTGTAGGTTCTGGGTGGCTGAAGTCCTGTAGAGGGGAGCTGAAGGTTGATGACTTGTACTTTCCAGAAAAGTCAAGTCAGTTGAAACCAAAGAGACTAACTGAATCATTTAATTAGAGACCACATGGAGTCAAGAAAGAGTTTTGATTCCATCCAAACCTCCTCTTAATCACAGGAAGCTACAGAGTAGGATATTACACAGACTAGGGGGAAAAATTAATGTTGAACTCTGTATGAGGTTGCTTATTTGTGAAAAATCCATCCAACTCAATCTCTAAGGCACAATGACTGGCCTCTCAGCAAGTCACTATTCAAATCCTCCCTGTCCAGTGACACGTCTCCTCCAGCAGAGGAGGTGATAGATGTCTTACGAAAGGTGGGCAGAGCAACTTACACAGGGACCTGTGGGTCTGACCACTTCCCCTTCAGCCCTAATGAACACTCATGTCTGGAACAATAAAATCTCCTCTTCTCAGTGATGACTTTGAGAGAAAAATCATCTATGGAGCTGATTAAGATACAGCTTAGGTACAGTAAAACCTTCTAATGTCTATTTCCATCTACCTTTGAAATGCAGACTGCTACACAGAGGCAACCAAATGTCCTAATTTAACCTCTTACATGCTTATCAAATCAAAAGGAAGAACAGTGAGAAGTTCAGCAAATCAAAGGCTTCGCAAGAGGGTTCAGGGACTTCAAAACAGCCTATTCTCACATGCAACACTTGCGTGGGAGAACAAGGAGAGGAAATGGTGCGTTCAGATCTCCAGTCAGTTTAAGGACTTACTCCTATAACTTTCTGACATCTTCTTCTTATAACAAAATTTGATCGACTTCACAGGAGTGACTTATTACCAGTTCTGTTTACAGCACAAAGTGCCAAGCAAAAAACCTTCTGCAATAACCAAATCTCAAACAAAATGACTTGACAGCAGAAATCTCTTTTTTTCTATTATTTTCTTGTTTTCTATTATTTATTTCTTGGAAAGATATAGAAATACTATTTGAACAATTAGCTGCCCAAGTACATCAGAGAACAGCATATAAATAGGATTCACTTGTAAAATGGAGGCAGAGCCAGACCGAAGGAATATGTCAAAAGGGATCTTAATTATGTCCTGTTTTTAATGAGTGACAAAACCATGCCTCTGAAATGTATAACCCAGGTATCACAGAAAATTGTGACTGAGAAAGTTGCAACAAATATTTAATTTTGCAGTATGCCCAGACGTGGTTGACAAATTACCCCAAGATTTCTCTAAGAAACATCAAAGCAGTTAACTTCAATCACATTTTGCTGGGGCTGATATTCTCTTTCATTTTCAGAAGTTTAGGGAATTAACAATGGTCTTTGCAAACATTTATTCTAACAAGTTATTATGCAGTCCTTCTAGCTATAACAAGCATGCTTATTCCCTGAATCTCAGTTTACACATCATTCTATCTACCCACCAGCATTTTGGAACAGAGCCCTGTGTGTTGAGGAAGTTACAGCAATAGAAAATGCTACCCCCATATCCAGTCACATGGATGTCATGAAACTGAATTCTTCTTTATCCAGAGGAATAGAGGAGGAACCAAGAAAAGCTAGACCAGCTCAACTGAATGTCTATGAGGTCCCTCTGAGCCTGTCTGGACATCACACCTTGAACTTTGTTGATTGATCTTCCTTTCAACAGGACCCATCATGGTCACCTTGTTTGTGACAGCCTTTCCTCCTTCAGGCCATTGAAGCCCCAGTCCAAAACATGGCAACAAAAGATCTTGCCTTCACATCACTGTGTTTTGATTTTAGATGGTTTGCTACATCTGGAGCAATTGATTCTTCCTCAGTACTGAGCAAAACAGGAACAGGTGGACTTTGTGAGCCACCAGAAGCTTTGAGATCCCATTTAGGGAAAGTCAGATGTGGCAATGATTTAGGCATCACAGATATGAAAGAATGAAACTGGGTTCCTATTTGGGAAATTACAGTGTTTTAAATATAAGGCTGAGATTGGAGATATTTTTAGCAAAATCATCTTCTAATTACTCCAGGCTTTATGCATTTGCGGGTACGTCAGTCCTTGCGTCCTTGGGAAAACGCAGGAGAAGATGTTGGGTTGTCATGGAGGGTAATTTTGTACTCTGTCACAGGACCATGGCTCAGCAAAGAGAAGCTGTAGGCTTTGCCATGGAAATGGCATTCCAAATAGCAACTCCTCTGACTTTTTATCCCTATTCACTAAACAGGAAAAGAACCACCTTGAAGAAGTATAATCCAATGTCGGTGGCTGTGACTGCCTTTGTGACCCCAGGATGGGGGGGTACTTCAGAAACACAGACTATTATTTTAAGCATTATTGCCAATGAATGTATTTGTGACACCAATTAAAAATGTCTAAAAGATCATCTGCTTGTAGAACTTTGAAGTGCAATGGACATTCACAATGGGCTTCGATAGATGCCATACTTCAGATTTAATCTGTACGTGTTGTATGTGCACATGAGACACTGCACAACAGCCATTCACTCACATTAGAAAGTAATTGTGGTATTCTGGATGATGATTTGTTGACTAGTTAATGGCTGTCACTGAACATACTGTATGTACATTAACTGTCCTGTTTTAATGAGAAACAGAATTCTTTAATGTTCCTCATCTGACATTTTTTCATTTTTAATATGCAATTAAAAAATGACAAATGCAACCCTCAGAAGGGGTTGGACTAGACAATCTCTAGAGGTCTCTTCCAGTCTCAGCTATTTTGTGACTCTGTGAAAATATCTTGGAGTCTTTAAAAAGCATTAGGGGGAATATCATCACCTGTGTGTGAACAGATAGCTGAAACACCAGCATGGCTGGTAGCACAAACGAGACTGTAGTGGGTTGCTTTTATCTCATACTGCAGCAGAAATGCCTTCACTTCATTACAAAATGCGAACGCGAGAGCTCACTGAGTGCCATTTCAGACGGGTGCTTGTGCTATGCAATTTGTTAATATTTCTCCTGAAAATCAGATATCAAAAGCCATTATCTTGCTACATTTCAGCTCATCCCATCTCTCTGAGCCTTACTCAACACCAGCACAATGAATGTCTCTCTCTTTGTAAATTTGAGATGTGGAAAGAAAATCACACATTGCCACCAAAAATTGAACAAGGACTGAAAGAAAATTCCACATTGCCATCAAAAAGTGCACAAGGCTGGGCCTTAGGCATGTGAATCCCTGGGGAAGTGTACACACACATTGCTGCCTGATCTCATGAGCCCTTGGACTTGTGTGACTTGTCACCATGACAGTGGTGGCACAAGTTGGGGTCTGCATCTGTAAGTCTAGGCTTGTTCTGTTTGGCATGGCTGATATTGCCAGCCTCCTCCATAAAAGAAAAAACAATATCCCCCTCTCCCCTGCAGTTTTGTGAGGACCACATCTACCTGAAAGTTATCTCAGCTGTTTCTTACCCAAACATTTGCTGTGCTGTAACTTTATGTCGTGATCATCCGTGTTTTGCGGAGTTTGTTCTGAATAAGTCTGAACCAAGCCTTCCATTATAGCTGCTAAACAAAATTGATGGTTTCTGATTCAAAATGGCTTGGCTGGCATCCCATGGCCCAGCACAATACCTGCAATCTCATGCTGTATGTCACCTTTAGCTGGGGTCAGGGCACTGATTACTGGCCTGAATGCCAGGATGAATCTTGCCACTAAAGTACATGCAGCTGGACATGAGGGAGGTGATGTGACACATCTGATACCACTTCTTTGAACAAACAACAGGCACTCTTTGGATGTGAATTGAGTTCCATTGTCACTTAGAATCTGTCCAGGAACTTGAAAACAAGAGCCTTAGCACTTCCAGTCTCTGGGTTGAAGTAATTTGCAGGGAGTATTGCAAGCCATTTTCAAGGCACATCTAACAAAGCTGAAAAAATACAGTTGATGAAAAGTGCAGAGATGGTTTTCTGAATTCCACCTTCTGACTGTTGTACTGAAGAGCACATGGTGTTTGTGGATAATCTTGGCATTGCATTGCCATTGCCAGCCACCACTTACACCACAGAATACCTGCCAGCATCTGGTAGGCAAAGAATACTCACATGCTTTTTGTAGAAAAATGAACCTGGCCTCGATGATCTTAGAGGTCCTTTCTATCATTAGTAGTTTTATGATTCTAAGGTACATCACAAGAGGTGACAGCCCCTTCAGCTGTCAGTCCATTTGCTTTAGCACAGTGGAGTGGGGATAAAGGACTAGCACCAGTTCACTTGGGAAATGAAGCCCTGCTGCTGTTAAGGGGGAGGAATCCATAGAAGAAACGACTTCTCGAGAAAAGAGCATAATTGTGAGACATTTTGTAGTTGTAATGCCTCACGGATAGATTTGCATTTGCATATTACACACTAACCAGTCCCTTGTGCGTCATTTAAACTCTCTTCACACAGGCAATGCTCTGTCAGTTTTCATAACCCAGCCGCCTGTACAGAAATTGTTCTGTTTTCCCTCCTGAAGCTGTGTGTGAAAGCAGAAACATTCTGTGCTCACAACTGGCTTTGTGGAATGGGTATTTTTGTCAAATCTCCACAAACTCAGAAAATATTTTGCCTACGGATTGAACAGGAACTGCTACATAATGCAGCAAATTTTGAATTTCATATTTAGTGAGAGCTGATCCTTTTCCTCCTTGAAGCTATCATTAGCAGATGTTGCAGGTTTTTGGTATCTGCTGCACAGTCCTCTGCAGAGACACAGGCACACAGACTCAACTCTTTTCTCCATCAATAGGGTGAGGAGTCCCAGTGTCACAGGCTGCTGTTCTCATTCCATTTCTGCAAGTCTCATGATCACTGCCTGTTCCTTCGCAGCTCTGGGCCAGCATGACCAGGTCTTAACAAGTGTGTCTGTAATTTTCTGTGAAGCGTAAAGAAGCCTCAGTGGCACAGACAGACTTCAAAAGGACAACAATTACTATACACAAATCCAGGCCTTAGTACTAGCGCAGCTACTCCGTGTCAAGGGCTTTGTGGCTCCTGTAAATTGAAGACATAGAAGAGTTACAGGAGTTAGTAACCACAAAGCTGTTGCTAAAAGTGATCTTCTTTTGCTTCAGACCTGTGTTCCTGCATATTTGCCACTGATGGGCTGTCAGCCCATTTCCACCAGTCAGGTTGACCCAGCTGTGCACTTCACCTCTCACTGGAGCTAATCACCTCCCCGGCTGCCCGGGACCAACTTGCCTTCCCTGCTGATAAAGTGGTGCCCTCGAGGGAAAGGAAGAGGGGTATTTTACCACCCCATCAGACCAAAGCACCTCCTTCAGACACCTTTCTCCAGTAAAGCCTCGAGCCCCAGTCCATGGGACCGAGGAGCATCACCAAGCTGTGCTCTCCAAGCTGTGCAGTGAGGAAACACACACAAGTCTCAGTATCCAAGAGTCTCTGCTCACCTCCATGGGACAACACTCCTCTAAGGTCATGATGGAAAAAGCCAATTTGTACTTTTACTGCCACTAATGCTGGAGGAGATTGGGCTGGAAAAGAGGGTGCAGCACCAGCCTTTTCCCTAAGACGGTCATGCTGCTCTCACTGTGCCTGGGGGTCTGCACCACGCAGCTCGTCCCACTTGGAGGGAGAGTCCATCACCACTTCTGATGGGTACACCCAGGCTCAGCAACAGGAAATCACATCCTCATTTAGCTATGTGCACTTTTGAAAAATGACTTGGCTGTGGCACCAGAACCAAAGGAGGCTGTGTTTTTCTGCTTGACGTTTGTAAGAGGAAGCAAAAGGCCAGCTGCTGGTTACACTGGCTGGCACAGGCTCCTCTTAGTTTCAGGGATAAAACACACAGCTTTCATGAAAGCAGCAAATGGTGAAAAGTTCAAAGCCAACCATGACTGCTTCAAACTACAGCGTTTTCCTGCTGTAGATTATTTTTGCAGAATACCAGCAGGTCACTGACTCACACAGATAAGTATTACCTGGCAGCAGAATTATCATTGATTTCATACGATTGATTTCTCAGCCAAAGAGTAACATATTAAATCTTTTCTGTTAAGAGAACAAACTACCATGGCAGGAGAAAGTAAATTATTCTGGAAGCCCATGGTTTAAAGACCAGAAAGCCTTTCAGAAATGTTTTTCACTGACTGATGGAGGAAAGAGACTTGTTTTGCTCCTTAGTGCTTTCCAAGCATTTATTTTATGGTCCTCAAACCTCCATGTTGTCAAACCAGAATTCTTCATTAGAAAGATCTTACATACAATAGCCTATAAACTGAAGGAGATTATAAGTACTAAAAGATACCATGAAACAGCACTGACTGCCAAGCAAACTGACAGGGAATTCAAACAAATCTATTCTTATCTTTCTTCATTTTAAGTCAGGGTTTTTGTTTACCCTGGAGAGAGACATGTTTCTGGTTTTGCACTCCTGCTGTGCCATGCTGAATGTCTCCCCTCGTTCCCACAATGCCAGGGCTCTCAGCAGACTTGCTTTTCTCCTGGTGCATTTGATCAGAAATACTACATAGCCATGTTGCTGGCCCTTTTGTGAGGCTTCTTACTCTGGAGCTCATCAGAACAATATTTGGCAAAGACAGCTGCCTGGTATTTATATTTTACCTCTCCAGTCCTGGAGTCTGCTCAATCCTTTAGCTCAAGTTGATGCATACACAGGTAAAATGTGTGCATTTCTATTGGCAGGATATGAGGTAAGAGGAAAGTGGAGCATGTAATGCCCTGGCCCCACATGTCCCAACTCAGAGTCCAATTTGCCCTTCCCATGCAGCCAGGGTAGGCAGCAGGAAGGCCAAGGGCATATCCAGCTGCTGCAACAGTAAAATATGTAACCAGGTGCTCTACTGGCTCTGCACATGAGTTTATACAGTGCAGATTTACCTAAAAAGGGCTCAAAAGTGTCTCCATGCCCCTGTGCTGTGATGCAGGGATGTGTCTCACATTCATGCTACTCCCAGTGCTCTGGGAGCATGCACATGCCCAAGGATACGATTGTACCCCCGAGCTTTTGGAGCTCAGGAATAGCATAGCTGTTAGGAGAAAAAAAAAAAGTCTTACCTGTTACCCTGCTCTTTTAGGACCTCATCACACATGTTGGCTCTTGGTCCTCCCTCACTGCTGTCGGCCCTCTCTCGAGGCAGTGCACCAGAGTCTCATGGCTCAAGTGTCCTCACGCTTCACACCAGCCCCTGTTGCCTTCTCTTGTTCTGCTTCCCCACCCACCAACTTCTTTTCCTCTGAAAAATCCTCTTTTCTCAGTGTCACCAATGTCTGTTCTGCTCTTATCTTTCCATTGGAGTTCGCTGTTCCCAGTGCCATCTCACCATTATTCTACCTCTTCCCTTCCTCCTTGGTACATGAGATACTCCCAACCCTGGCTGCCTTTCAAGTGCTTTCCTCCACAAGACCAAACCTGGAGCATCTGCATGGTGACCTCTGTTGTTGCTTTGTCTCCAATTGCTCCCACTGTAATGCACAGATTTTCTGGCCATGGAAACACTCAGCATCCCCTCCTGCACCCATGCCACAGTCTGTGGAAATCTGTACTCTTCCAAGCTTTTTCTGTGGAATCATCCTACCTTTTTGAATGGAATTTTTTACCATTTGGATTAAAGTTTCACATGCATTGATGATCAAATTAGTTCAGAAACTTTTTGAGGTATGTTTTGATAACAAAACACTGTTCCTCCAGTGTGACCTACTAGGCATTTATACAGACCTATTTAATATGATTTTATTATCTTCCCAGATTAGAGGAAGTTTTGAGTAGAAGAGTTAATAAAAACTTAATTTTCTCCAAGTATCATAGATAAATGCTCCTGAACCAAATTTCTGTGCTTTCTGCTAGTCAAATAGACACAAAGATACTGAGGGCGGAGGAGGAGAAAGGTGAGATGAATAGTATTTCTGATGAAATAAATTCCTATAATGGGAGTTGACTATAATTTGATTTTAAAATGTCTATTGTTTTTACACCCAATGATTTTTAAGAGAAATGGAAATGGTTTGCCCTTAAATTTTACTCTAGGTTTCTTTGTAACGCCGAAAGAAAGTATTATTACTATTCCCTCATCAAGTTCACTGCCTTCCATATTTTCACGCTTCTGGATGCATGAACATCACTGAAAGGTTTATGCTCATGTGCTCCCCCCTATTGCTGACTATGGATTGAAATAAACCAGTTTAAAATGAGCCCCGACTGAGGAAAAACTGTTTTGTGTATGTCTCAATCAACCTCCAACCTCAGCCCTACAGATCTCTGTAGAAGCTCAGCAGACTTTCACCAGGGAAGCAGAAAGAGCACTAACCTACACTCCCAATGCAAATATTAACAAATTTATCCAGATGTCAGTGCACAGTGTATGTCTTACCTTTTTTTGTACATGAAATAGGGAGATGGGATCATGAGGAAGGGGAAAAAGGCTCCTTGCTCATACAATGAATACTGTCCCTGCTGGTAGATGCTGCTTTGATTTCCCTGTGCAAGCATGACTGACAGGGACAGTACTTGCCCTTCCCCCCGATCCTCTGGGCTGGGATTGTACAGGGATGAGCAAACAGGCTTGGAGTGGAGCACTGCCCTCAAAGAACATGAGAGGGGGGTCAGCCACAGGGCACAGGTTTCTCTCAGTCTCACACCTAAAGGTGGGACACCTGGAAAAGCAGGTAGGGAGGTGTAACAGAGAAAAACACAAACTCAGGGAGCTATGCTGGAAGAACAGAGTGTAGAAACTTGACACTGAAAACAAAGGGGTGCAGGTGAAATTTAACCCCTCAAGTCTGTGAGTCTTGGAAGATGCAGCAGCCCCCAGGCAAGGTGAGAAAAGTTTGTGCTGCAGCATAGGAGGACAGAATTGGTCTGGCTATTTAAGGCATTTCAGCCAAATGTTACTCCCATTCAAGTTAACAGGACTGCTTGGATTTAGCAGCAGCTGTGTGGGGCTTGGCTGTTGGCTGGGGTTAAACCATGACAGAGGACTAAAGGAAACCAATATAATCTACTGAAAATAAATAGTTCTTGACCAACTAATTGGTTATTTTTAATGGCTTTATAAATTTAACTGACACTGCAAGAGTTTCAATGCTATGAAATAAAAATATTTAACACTTTGCTCACAAAATTCTAGTAACACAGGGGAATAACATAGAAAGAACTGAGAAGACGCATTAAAGAGAGAAATCTGCAAGAGATGCAAGAGGAACAAACCTGACTTCAGCTCTCTTTCTGCTGAGTATAGATGAATCCTAGGAAATTACCTTGCTGTGCTATCACCTTTGAGAATACTCTGAGGTCGTAAGTGAAAATGATGCTTTACACATTATGCAAATATAAAGTCACACCTCTTAGGCACAGAACTGAGGAGCTGCTGTGCAGAGGAGCAGGGATCCTGAAGACTGCTCGTGAAGGATGGCTCAAGTGAACAACCAAGCCAACACAAACTACACTGTGACGTGCTGGCCCAGACACATCAATCCTCTCCCTAATGCATACAGGGGATTGAGTAGGGGATAGAGGAGTTATCATACCTCTCCTGGTGTGCTCAAATGCCAGATCTGGTTCGGCATTTGCACTAAAACACTTCAAAGTCAGAAATGGTTGAGAAGCGCCACAAGAATTGCACATGTAACAAGAACGTAACAGCAGTGGAGGCAGGATCTTAATTAGAAGGAAATTACAAAAATCAAGATCAGCTTTTTAGTTCCTGAAAAATGCTACCTAGACAGCTGCAACCTGAAAAAGGAAACTACCTTATTACAATACAAGTCCAGGAGCTGATCCAAGTAGGTGGGCTACCAGCTGTAGGGTCATGCTGAATGATAAATCATCAGGGAAGACTCCTGCAGACCTCTTGCACAACTTTTCATGCAGCTGCACTTAATACTGAATGGATAAACTACATAACATTGGCTTGTGATAAAATATGTATTTCAGGCAGCAATTTGTTTCTTTCTGGTTCTATTTGCAGGAAGAGCAAGTTGCACCAAAAAACGGGACAATGGATTGTGGCCACCACTGGGCTTGGGGTCTCCTACCTCAGAGAAAAGCTACTGACCTCTGAAAAATGTGGATCATTTTCTTGGAGGACTGAACAACAGTAACACTGAGGTATCCTTGTACTTTGCACTGGTACCAGGAAAGCACATGCATCAGAAGTAAACACATCTTTAGGAAAAATATTTTAAACATTGACTTTATTAAAATACTTAATACACAGTTTTTAGAGGAATGTACTTACATTTTCTGGAAACTCCACTGAACCCAAATTTTAATTATATATTTAACAAATGACAAACCAGTGGATGAATTCATGCTGTACACCAAAGAATAGACAAGTTAGGGTATTGTTTTCCATCATCATCATCATTATTTTCCTGGCACAGACTCTTCTTTGCTTTTTAGCTTCAATCTCTTGAAAATCTAGTAGCAGAGAAAGGAAGTTTGCTTTTCTCATGGCATTAAACCCATCTGGTCCAAGTGAAAGTCCATTTGTTTTCACCACTTTCCTTAAACCCTTCCCCCGGAGCCTCCTCTTCCAGAAAAGCAAAGGTGATTGACCTCTCTGAAAAGCTACATGTCACAGTGCAAGGAGAGTTTGACAGTCAATGTGAACATGGAGCTCTGAGCTCTTCTCAGAATCATTACTCTTTCAAAATATCCATTTCAAACTGAGAGTGGAAAAAAAAGACACTTTCAAAATACAAGAGCCAAAACACATTCATGGACTTAGTGGAATGCACATGGAAGACGACAGCCTGCAGTGCTGCAGCTATGAAGTAAAAGGTAAATCAGAAGCCAGGTTTTGTTGAAATACAAGATGCAAGAGCTGGGAAGGAGAAAGACAGAAATAACCTGGACACATTCTTAGAAAAATGAAATATCCTAACCTCATGGAGAAGGCTGTAATCATCATACACGCCGCAATTGCCATGAACCACGGAGACCAGTGACAAAGTATATGTTATGACAATCTCAATGACAAGTATAATCTGGGGGAAATTATTCATACCAAGTAAAGAAATAATTAACTGTGTGTTTCAATGCAAGATGCACAGAGGATGCATAGGTTTTCACATCAAATTAATAAGGCTCTTTTTAAGAGATCATTTTGCAACCTTGCATAGGTGATATCATATCTTTTCAATAGATAATGTGCAGAAACTATGTACAATTGAAAAAAAGAACTTTGATGAAAGCATTTTTTCCCCTCAATTTTTACCATAGTATAAAAGTAATTTATAACTCCTTCGGTTCTCTAAAACACATATGGAATATCCCAGAAAGAGAAATCAGGAACGCCATCTAAATGATGCCATGTGCATTTATACAACAGGTTGAAACAACTAGAGAAGCCACCACAAAGCATAGTCATAACATTTTCATACAGAAAAAAAAAGCGGGAGTAAATTTTGCTTACAAATGTGAAAACTCATTTAAACAGAAATGCATTTTAGTTATAACAAATTAATGACCTTCACTAATCAGACTGCAGAATGGATGGATGACTCACACACTAAGTAAACGATAGAAGAGCCAATTCAATCCCTGCTTGATAAATGGACAGTAAACTTTAAAATCTGCATTTGGTTTCCAATTAATCCCAGCTCAGAACAACTCCTCCCTTAGACGGCCAGACGGCAGCTTCTCAAAACTAATATTACGAACATCTGCCAGTCTGTTGCAACAAAAGCCATTAGGGCATTCATGTGCTTCTTCATTTGGTAAGAAACAAAGTCAGCCAGAGGATGAGCACAGTGCCACAGTACAGCAAACCCCACCTTTGAAAATGAGCATCCTGTTCCCCGGGACACTCATCCACCACCCCAAAATGACATATTTTTGCCCTGCAATTAATCTAGATCAAGGATGTCTGATGTGGCTCTCTTCTACTGAAATGACCTTCTCTTTTACAAAGGAGCTGCCTGGCATTTGTTTTGTCATTTTGTGCCTGGATGCAAGACTTCATTATCAGCGCTGCTTATTACTCTTGCATATCACAGTGATGTGTACTTTTTAGTAGTATTTACAATGGTATCACTGTGGAGAACTAAGCCCTGTACTAGAAACAGTCTCTTTAACAGAGACCTTAATACTAAGGATTTGGTACACTTCTGATCTATGGATAAAAAGGCAAAGCTAAAATCAGCCCACTATACATTTGGCATTAGGTTCAAACATGGGGAAAAAGCAAACACCCAGCACATTCCCTTGTTTCAAAGGGATGCTATTTACAAGAATAATTCACTTTTTAATATTTCAACAACAAAAACCCAGCTAATTTCAAAATTAGAGTAATCTAAGGTGGCTTAGTTTTTCATCAACAGAGAACACAAACAACATTGCTGTTTGCTGTTAAACACAAGTCTCAGAAATGCAGGGAAACTATGATCAGTTATACTATGGGTGACAAATCACAGCCAGTTTAATAACAACAGTAAAAAAAAACACTTCTGCTTTTTTTAAACACAGCTTCTAAAAAGTACGGCATCCCAATATTTCCTCAGTTCCAGATTGCTGACATTATAAATTAAAGGTGAAAATTGATCCGTATATAAACAAGGCAGCTTTCCACTGACTTCATTGTACTCGGTTCTTGTCTAATCTTCAAATACCACAAGGTATGGTTGAATTTATCAGTTACAAAATAATGTCCATTTGTATGTGGAATTTGAAAAAACAAAATAAAATGAAAACCAAACTCAAAAAACACACACAAGTATTTACAGCAATTCAGATCTGTGTTTTCCCAGCCTTGACACTTGCGTGTCACCTTCTGCAGAACAGTACACACACGATGCACTGAGAGCAAGGCCCTATGTTATGGTACGTGGCCTTTTGGGCGGTGGGGGCGGCATGAGTTCAGTGTCAGGGTCGAGGTGGTGTTTCCGTGTCTGTCCTTGAGAAGCTGCTGCACATCTGTCAATGAACTCAAACAGCATCTCCTTTGTGACTGGATTCTGGATGCTGTTGCAGACAGCTGGGAACAAAGAACAAATTCTCATGTAATGAAACTGATTTGTTGTAGTCGGCACCTCAATAACTTCACCCCCTCTTGGCAAAATAACATATTCTGGTGCAAGTATTCAGCCTTAAACACGCTCCTTGACAAGGTGGTTGCGTCTGAAGTCACGAATCTCTGCTCTGCCCCCCAGAGAGCAAAGCAGCGCCGTGGGCTGCTGCTCTCATGGGAGTCTCTCTTTCTAAAACAAACAAAAGGCACGTGTGTGTAAGGCTTCCTGGGGCAACTATAAAACCACCAAGAACTGACATCATATTGAGGCAAGAAACAGCAACAAAGGCCTTGTGAGACACAGCTTTGAAACACAGATCAAATCCAAGTAGCTGGAAACAAGACTGGCCTAATATTGAAAAATTCTGAATGATGGTAGCTTGTATTTTTCACCAGTAAGCACTATAAATACCAGAAACCTGCAATGCAGTCCTTTTTTTTAAACCCATATACCTTCATGGGGCAGAAAGACTTGACACCACGCAAATGGCACGTCTAGAACACCAGACCATATGATGGAGGAGCAGCCACGGTGCTGCATGGTGGCCAAGGCACACAGGTACAGGCAACCTTGGGGTATTTAACACGACTCCCCAGATCAGTTTGTAAGTTATGGCCCATGGGATTTTATGGAACAAATAAATAGCTTACTTCACTTTAAACAAATGAAATATTTTTTAATATTTTCCTACGTAACTTTATATTCTCCTAATTAATCCTCCTGAGAGACTTACAGAAGAGGAGAAAAAAAAAGGGAGCATGAAATTAAGTGGGAATCCTACAACTATCTTGGAAGAAAGCCCAAAATGATTAGAGGATAATTGATAGCATGTAAGGGCTGGCCACAGTACGGATGCAATTTCCATGCAAAACAATCTACTGACCCTCTAGACTACTAAACAACGTTAGGACTCCTTAAAATGTAATTGCAATATAGCATTATTACAAATAACAATGCTTCTCAAAAACATTCCTTTCTTTCCTGCAGAATTCCAGAACCAATTGAAGGGTTACTTTACAACTAATAAAGCACCTTTCTAGCATTATTTTTAATTATCTCATTACTATTGGCGAAAAGGTGCTTTAAGAGTTGCACAGTATTTGACTTTAGCATTATGATTACCAGTAATTTAGGAACAGAATTTGAGTCACAAGGCAACTAGTTTAACTCAGTATCAACTTTTTAGGGCTGCCTTAACTTAATCACTCAAAAAGCTCTTATGTTTTCAATTTGAAAGGTATCAAAGTCCAAATGCAAGATGCAGACAGGTGCTTATTTTGTTGCTATTTCAACCATGGGGACAAATAAATAGCATTTTTCATCAAGAGAAAGCCAATAGAGGAGAGAGGATGTGTAGAAAGAGGTCTCAAATGATAAAGTATAACTTTTGGAAATTTTGAAAAATGGTCAGAAATGAAAATTCAAAGCTAAAAGAAAGCCTTCTGTTCTGAAAATTCCTATAGAAAATTTGAAATATATCTTATAAATTCTTCCTGTAGCATTTAATTTTCTTTTCATTTTAATTTTTAGGAAGTTCACTATGTTTTGGGAGAAAAAAGGTCAGGAATAAGAAAAACTGCTCTACAAATGGAGAAAATGAGAAGAGAAAAAGGGCAAAGACATATGCTACCAAGAATGAAGGAAAGAAGAGTATGCCACTCATCAAAAAAGAGAAAATTCCAAGGCAGACTAACTATTGAAACACTAAGGTGAACCAGAGAAGAGAAATTTAGGTCATGGCCACAAAGAGATGTCATTGTACTTGTATGGCTTTTGTGGTCCATTCCTCCTTTCTGACGGGACTGCTCAGCAAGTATTTCAGCTACATTCTGTGCTGGTTCCCTAAGGTGCCAACAGATTTATTATCTGCTGGCAAAATGACCACATTGTGTTTACTCAAGAAAATCTACTCACTGCTCAGGCAGGAATACAAGTAGAAGGGTTTAGAGAAAATCCTACATCAGCTATGCATGCCCTAGTAATTAGCATGGTCTTAAATATGATTAAACTTCATTTTGGCACTTCACAAAAGTCAGTATGAATATGTTTATTGTTATTCAGCCTTGCACACACTTCTACTCAAATTCTTACAGTTCACCTGAAAGTAAATATCATAATTTAATTTACAGTATTTGGCAAGGTATTTTTTGGTAGAATAACATAAAAGTCTCACAATTCTGCACAGATATACCGCCACCTTTCATTTGTTTTTCCACTTCATTGTTTGTATAACTACTGTTGAAACCTAAGTTTACATTTTTCTCCTATTAATTTTCTAGCCCATCTGCCAAATAATGGGTTTGGCATTTTTAATGGGTTTTTTGTTCAACAAATTCACTCATAATGTGCCAGTTTGCATTACATTCCAGCAAGCCAACACAATGCTTGGCACTGATGTCAGCTGAAGAGATGCTATTGTAAATAAAAACTTTCTTGGCTCTGACTTGAAAGGCACACCCTGCCATTTAAAGTCATTTTTGCACAAGTGTTTGCAGTTCTACAAAGACTTAAGCACTTGCTTCTGCATTACCTGTTAAATTCTGCATCAGAGTATTGGTTTGACTTCATCAAACAACCCTGCAGCTAGAGCATTTGCAAGATGAAGCATTACTGTAACAAGTTAGGGAAGTCAGGACTCAGACTAGAAATGAGAACACAGAGTGCCTTTCCTCCTTAAACCAGAACAGAGGTAAAACGTTAAAATTTTAGCCTGAAGAACTTTCAAAGCAAATTGTTCTACTCACCCATGGCAGTGCTGTAGGCATTTGGAAAGCTTTTGTCTATCCTCTGTCTCATGAAGACCCAGCTGTTGTTCTCAAATTTGCACTCTATAATTTTGTTGTCGTACTGTTTGAGTTCTTTTGTCACCTGTATAAAAAAAAATAATTACTTAGGATAAACAGATTTTAATAGGCATTTTTTCCTTTCTTTCAGGCATAAATAATAGAAGATCAAAAGTTGCCCTGCATTTTTCAGCAACATGCCTCCATCCTACACAGAAAAATTCCACAGAATACATTTCCATGATACGCTCAGCTCAACACTTTAAAAATACTCAGCTCAACAACTTTAAAAATACTTCAAATTTGCTGTCGATATTCAGCAATTATATTATGCTAAAACATCAGCAGTGCTAACAGAGGGGGAAATAAGTCACTTCTGGCCCAAATGCAAATATGTTTCCATGGCAATAAACTGCTTCCAGTTTAAGTGCTATTGCCAGCCTAAGTGCACAAAATGTATTATCCATGTTTCATCAACCTTCTTTGTTGAAGGTCTCACAGTGAAATGTCAGATTTCAATACTGGAAAAAGCTTACAAAAAATCATTCCACTCTTTACATTACTGAGTCTTTTTCTTTTTTTTTTTCCTTCATTTGACCTTAAAAATTAAGATTGTAACTTCAAAATAACGCAGGTTTTCAAATGACATATATTCTGAATCTCCTTCAGGCCTCTCTTTATTGATTCATAGATTTGTCAGCAGCCAATATCCTGAGCTATTTGTCTTTCCATTTGGCAACACTGTGTGGTTTGGAAATGTAGTTTATATGCATTGGACTTCGTAGTTGTTTTGGCTATTTCATCCTATGCATTCTAATCTATGATACAATGCAAAATTTTCAAGTAACCATGGTAACCTGAGAACCTTATCTAACACTAACAATTTTACCCATATACTCCACTTTGTTCCAAAGGGCCTCTTCAGCAGTGTAAAGCTGTATTTAACTGCTAGCTGTGTTTAGTTGCTATAGTTTAGCAATAAAAAGCTGTACAAGGTAATATAACACTTTGGATTCAGGATCTTATGCATAAGCGCACTCATAAAAAGGAAGTGGTTATTACAATTTATTAGCATAATTTCTCACCTCTGTTGTCTACTTGCTCCTAAGCAGTGACACGGGAATTTACTACTGTCAGAGAGATGCAGATTTGAAAAAGGCCATAGCTGTCTCCAGACAGCTTAATAGCACATACAGTGGAAAAACCCATGAACCTCTTTTCCATTAATTCCCAGATAAAGACAATTAATTAATGAAATGGTCCTGAGCATGGATCAAGTCCTGCTATACTGCATAGTACAGGAATTGAATAGGCAGAATCCTAACATTCTTTGTATTTACCCTGAATACTTGTGTTCGCTCCTGGACAGGGGAACCCTGGGATTTTACTTGTCAAGTGAACATGGAACCATAAAAAAATTTTGTTAAACTTGCTTACAGTTGAGTCCTGTCCTGCTGCAGGACTGACAGAGTTTGAGTTGGGTTTTCATGTCACACGCCCAGTCATTATACATTCCAGCACCTGTAAAGAGTTTTATCCTCAAATCATTTATTCCTTAAGTGAAGTTTGTGTCTTCTGTTGATGGTCAGATTGCTCAGAACAGCAATCTTTTCCTTTGCAGAATGCTCTGCACAGCACTGCCCTTCTTCCATCCACACTGAACAGCTACATACCGTCCAGAGGTTTGACTGACACATGTTTATGGATGTTTCTTTAGGTGTATACAGGGGAAACACAACATCCTTTTCCAGTGCACTATGGATACATAAACCCAGGAAGAAAATCCTGTCTGCGCAGTGCCTTGGGAAGATACATTATATTGAAAACAGCTGCCTAGCGGAAGTGGGGACAGCAGGGGGTATGGCCACATGTCTGATTTTCTGCCAAAGCAGGGAAACGTTAGAAAGATCACCTGCTAGAGAAAGGAATGTATAAAATTACAGGCAATGACTTCAACTAACCACCCACCTCATATGGCTTTCTCATGGCTTATCATTCTTTTAGTGTTCAGATGCTCAGAATAGCAATAAATTAGATGGCAGCTTTATCTGACTGTGACAATTAAGCAATATTATTAACTATCGAGAGATTTGCTTGGCCATTCATTAACAATCTGGAAGATGGATCTTTCCACAAAATATGAACACCTGCCAAAGCATTGACTTAAATGAATTTTCCCATTAGAAAAGTGGTGATCACAGCCTTTAACAACTGCAAGTTGCAGTAATTACTTTACAAAGGAAGAAATATAGCACCTACTCTTCCCAGTACTTTGTTAAGTGACCTTAGTCTTATAAAGGTATTTATTCTAATTTAAAAGAACCTTTTAGGAACTGCTGGGCATTTGATTAACACTAGAAGTACTCTGAGCAAAACACACTTCCAGCATTAAAAACACTCTTCCACAGTTACATCTTAGTAGACTTCTAAATAGGTATTGTTTACACAAAGGACTGAATAAGGCAACAGTGATTCTTGTATCCATAATTCACACTTTACATCTACCTATCATGCACATGCTGCTTTCTGGTATTTCAGCTTCACAGTGGGACAGGGAAACCATCAAATGTAACTGTCTACAAATTCCTTCCCTTTGTGAATTCATTCTGAGCTGCACAGCAGTGTCTTCTTGATTCTCCCTTTGCACTATGGAGTTCATCCCTCCTTCCCCTTAAGTATTATAGTCCATAGCAGTATTTGAATAATGCACCATCACTTCTCTTCCTCAGAGGTACTCCTAGGTTCTAGTGCTTCACAGAAGGTGAACTAGGAATTATGGCATTTCTCAACCAAAATGCTGTTTTTTCTCAACCTCAGTGCTGGTACAGTGCCAGTGCTTCTGCCATACTGTTCATAAAATCCCTTGAACCAGCATTCAGCAATTTCAAGACAGAAACTCCCACCACACTAAGGACTCCATGGAGCCTGCCTTAATTAAACATTTATTCCTTACCCTATTTTCAGACAGCCAGTCAGAATTAGAATCTCAAAGGATCAAGTCTTGGACACAGGGCTGTCAGAGGTGGTGTGCATCAGAATGGTAGCACTGGTCTGGGCAACAACTGTGTCCTGGGCAAGGACAAATACCAATCTGCACATTACTTTCTTTTCAAAAGGAAGGAAATTGTTCATCAGCAGCAATGTTCACTGTTCCTGCCTGTACTTGATCTAATTATCAGGAGCCAACCTATTTGCCCAACAGAAATAATTTCCAACAACACAGAGGAGCATCCTTTTGGGAAGCTGATTCACTACATTATTGCTAGTCTGCAAGGTGTGATTGTCAAAAATGGGCTTGAGCTGCATCCCCATTTCAGCAATAGTTCATTATCAAATCAGATTGATATAATACAAGACCATTGCCTAAGAAGGTCAGATTACATGATTATATCTTCCCCTCCCTGATGAGAAAGGGTTCCCCCTGCCATCATCATCTGGGCCATTTACCAGGAAGAACTTCAGTGTAGTAAGCTTATTTCTTTTTCTAAGAATGAAGACAGTTAAGGCTTAGGAAATCTCATTTTCCAGTCTCCTTCTATCCCCTATGTTCTGAAAGAAATTCAAAATATATTAAAAAAATGTAAAATGTCTAACCCATTTCAAATTATCTTGCCTGGCTGAATAATGGAGTTATTTTGAGATAAGTAACAGCATGCAGCCATATTTTATGCTAATTTAAAGCAAAATGTGAAAAAAACCCAATATATACAGGTGAAAAAGAGAAGAAGCCATTTAAATTGAATGTAGTTAGCTCTAGTCCCATGAAGATGCCTTCACTATCTCTGCTGACTACGAGTAGCCAATGCTTTCCTATGTCTCTCTACAGTGCACCCGACCATCACACTGGTCTGTCATTCCACTCAAACAATAGTCTCATCACCCTTAATCCGGAAGGAGAATGAAACTCCTGGGCAAACTCCTACTCTAAAAAGGCATTAACAATGAAAATTTAGATTTTAAACTAATTAAGTTAGTATTTCAGAAAGCATGTCTAAAATGGACAAGCTTAAACCTTACAAATGCATCTACTTTCCCTATTTTAAGTTCTTTGGAAAGAAAAAAGGAGATAAGCTTTTAGATAAATGGAGACTTGGCTGAAAGAAGCCTTATGTTTCCATATGCATGTTTTTTTCAAAGCAATTGAAATTATTTCAGCTTAGTAAATAATCCCCTTTAAAGAAAGTGATGTTTTGTAAGCAAAATCTAAAACATTCCATTTCAAATCCTCTCTTTAAATGCCTTTTTGCTGCACTTTCCCCCCATTACCAAACATTTATAGAAAGAAAAACATTCTTCAATTCACCTATTTCTATTCCTATTCCACATCCCTAGTCATCAGCCAATTTCTAATGTCCCAGAAGAAAAGATCATAATAGTAGATGCAGAAAATGTTAACTTCCATGAGAGAACAAATGAGCAAAAGCAGCAGCTGAAATCTTACAAAACCAAAAAACATCTCTATTTCCAAATACAGAATTAAAAAAATAAAAGTAACCATAACATAAAGGCAAGATCGATTCTAAATGCAATGAGTTTCTATTTTCTAAGAAGAATCTGCCTTTTCTTTTGATAGCTTGCATGTGCCATCAAGGCATTTATTTTTGGCAGGTTCAAGTACACAAACTGTTTTCTTTTTTTAAACCTAAGTTCCAATGCCTGGAGGGGAGAAAAGTTTAGAGCTGCTACATAAGGCCCAGAAAGTAATTCTTCCTCTCACTGATATTATAACTACATTTTCTCCATTAGGACACATTCTCACAGCCAAAACAAACAAACAAGAGAAAGAGGCACATCCCAAAATAAATGATCAGCTGTGTGGTCATGAAGGAGAAACCTTTCAGTTTCTTCCCAGTCTCCTACTGCAGAACTGGAGTCCCACACCTCCCTTAGGAGGTCACCCTGCCAAAATAAACCACATTTTTTAAAGAACTGCCCAAAGCCATGTCATTTGCAAGCTCCTTGTCCTGAGGTTATTGGGATATATTCAGCCACAAATGACAGTCTAGGAAACAAAACCTCTGCAGCAAAACAGTGCATCTCAAATCCTGATTTCTGCATTAGTCTCCAATGCTGTGACTGCCCACAACTACAAAGTACTACAGACTTTATCTCCAAACTTCTCTAGAGATGTGCAATGTCCAAGATGACAGGGAGAATTAAGCTGCCCACTGGTACTATGACTCCACAGCAGTAGGGCAACATCTGAGGATCAGGGAGATGCAACGACAACAGTCAGGGAAAAGAAGAATTACATAGGATTTTGAGGAAACAAAGAAGGGTCAGGACTTCCTGAAGGAATAGGACAGAGACAGAAAAAATAAAGCAGCAGCAGTAACAAAATAAAACAGCTTCTGAAGATAGAAAGAAAAGCCAAACTCAAGGCAAGATCTTTTTGAAGACCAAACACTTAAAGGTGACGAACTCCAAGGAGTTTTGTGTCAAACCAAGGCAACTGAGGGGAAATGAGGTATGAGAAACAGGGATCCTGGAAAAGCACTCTTATACATGATTACTGGTGAGGTCATGAATATAAGAGATTCTAATGATTTGAGTAAGAACATGGAGACAGTCAGTAGCCATACAGTTATGAGAGCCCCCAGCACTTACAGGGTACAGTGCAGCACCTAACCCAGATCCCAAGCTGTTCATTCTGTGTTTCTTGCTACTTCTTGGACTGTTTTTCAGATGCTTTTAGAGAACTTTTTTCCCCATTCACATAAAGTATCTCATGATTTTCACATTCAAACTTCTCAAAGAATAAAAAATTTAAAAGATGATTATTAAATGCCTGTTCACATAATTCATGTACACTGAACCACAAATATGAATACTGTCTGCTGGAAAAAGTTAATCTGTTAATCTGCCTTGCATTTTTCCTCAAGCCCAAACAGATTTTGTAATGCAGTTTAATGCCTATGTCTTTATATGATTCAAGAGATTATTTTATCAAAACCATAGATTTCTTGCTAAACTAAACATAACTGACTGTGTTTCCTTTTAAGGAATATATTACCCAACAAATGGTTATCAGCTTGGGTAAACACAATGCAGTTAATATGGTTATTTAACATTAATAAAGCTTTCTAAGTGTAGCTACACTGCTTCTTATGTACATAGGAAATGGAACTGCTCCAATTTTGAGGTGTCATTCCTGGAAAGGAATATTAAGGAATATAAAAATTTTAGCACTTTTGTTCATGCCTAATTAAATCACAATGCTAACACCAAGCACTGGAAAATCATGGGAAAAGCCAAAAAGAAAAATCATGTTTCAAAATTACAAGAATGAGACTTTTTAAAATTGTGGATTTTTTGTTTGTTTTTTACTTCCAGTGTCTAGCACTCTCAGTTCATGATTTAGTCTTTAACATGTAATATTTTATCAAAGAACCCCTAATTCTTAATGTAGTAATTTAAAATACGGATACTGTTTTCTGATACAGAGAATGGGTTGGAGTCCTGGGGTTTTCCTGACAACTGAGAGATGGAAACATCAGAAATCAAATGCCTTCCGCTTACCAGGGATATTACAAGTTTAATGACTTTCAGTGCCAGCTGAAAATAGGTTTCTTAATGTATCCTGGAAGGTCTCCTGTTCATCTGACCTTGCCACACCATTTGAACTATCAGTAAGAAACTGATGTTTTCCTGAGCTTTGTTTGTGGCTCTCAGAGGAACACCAATATCTATGACAAAGCAGGTAACTGGTAACTGCTTAGACCAAGATGTGAAAATATACATATGTTTGCACAAATGTTTTGCTCAATGACAACTCTTCTAGATTTTTTTTTTCATACTTTTATACTTCTCATTTTACTCAGTGGTAAAGCGATTTCCCACAGCAAACCAATAAACTCCTTGAACACTTCTGGGCAGTGTAACTTGGGCATCTACATTACTCAAAGAGCAGCTAACCTTCCTGCTAAACATTGCCATCTCCACCTAACTCCTGAGGGAAGTTTCAAGCTTTAAAAAAATCCTATTTTCTTCTAATCATCATTGAGAACGGGAAACAGAGACTTGAGTGTCCATACATATCTTGAACAGTTAAATGAAACAAAGTAATAAACAATTGTCCTCTTAGATTGATATCCCTTGCCCAGGCACTCTAATTACCACAGGCCTCTGGATTAAAGAAAAAAAGATCTCTGTACATCTCCTGTAAAAACCGAGAAATGGAAGAATGCTGTGCTGAGGATTTGTGAACTTGACATAGCTCTGCTGTGGCGAGTTCTTAAATAAAGTCTTATTAAAAAAGCAGCTCATATAATTCTGACCCTCAGTGCTGATGAAAGAGCAAAAATCTCTCAGGGAAACTGCAGAAACACCTAGGCAGTAAGAAAGCAGCAACAGAGCTCTCAAAGCAAGTTGTCAGTGTGACCTTTTTGCAGAGAGGATGTGTGTTTGGTGCAAACAGAGCTTCACCTCCCCTACAGCTCACGTATTTGTAGGAAGAGGTAAAAGCAATGCTTCTCTGCAAGCACCTGGGATAACTTTGCAGAGGCCAAAGATAGCCATCTTGGATTTGGCACATCATAAATAATTGTGCTAATAATAATCCTTGGACTCAGTACTGAAACTTGAGAGTGTTTAAGTTCCAAAGGAAAACAGGCAGATGCATGCCCAGTAGTAAAATGCCACAGCAAACCACAGCACTGTTCAGCGGGTTATGTAAAAAAATAAAATAAAAAAATCATTTCAGTGAAGGACAAGGAATTCATAGGTGGTTTTTGAAGAAAAAGCCACCCCATTAGAAATGTAAGCAACTGTACAGGAGGAAAAAAGAACAAGGATATACAGTGCAATCTGGCAAAAAAAAGCTGAAATAATAATATAGAAGTGATTCTGTGAGAAAATATTTCACTCACAGCCTGATACATTTGAGGACTGTGCCTCTACTTGCCATGAGCTGGCTTATGAAAGCCAGTCTTAACCCTCATTTGTGCTTTATTCACTCAGACTGCTTTTGAAAAAGGGACCCAGCCCCAAACAGAGAATGCTGCATTATGAGACACAAAGATCCAGGAGACAAGAGTTATACATTACTAGTAAAGAAAATAGTTTGAAAACACCACTTAGCTCATTCATAAATGATGAATTTCTTAAGGCTTATTATTCTCAGTTTGCAAATGGCAAGAAAGAGATAGTTTGTGGTCACACCACAGGGAAAGCATTTACCCCCCATTAGGTTTTCTAAACCCAATCTTAATTACCCCTCAGGTACTTATACTCATGCTACCAAGAAATCTTGTGACACGGGGCAGCTGAGATTTCATTAATAATTTATCAGTAGAAACCCAAACAAGTCTTTCAGAGACAAAGCAATGCTATCACTATTTTATGACCTTTGGCAACACTATTCTATACCTCAAAATAAATGAGAAAGAACCTAAATGATTGTGTCAGAACGGGTTGAGGAGTTTTTCTGACATTTGCTGCCTTCCACATGCTGAATTCACCTCGAATAGGATGGATTTCCTGACAAATGTTTATGCTTCTCACACACAGATTTTACAGTGCACTTTCTCATATGACTGTTTTACATCTGTTCTCTGTACCTAACCTCTTGTTACTGTAGGAGTCCAAACTAATCTTGTTCTACCTGTACTTCTTACACAGTCCAAGGGATTCTGCCACCTGCTGTCACACCGCTGGGGATGGGTTAGAGGGAGACTCCACAGGGCTGGGCTATCAGGAGCTTCCAGCAACCTTTCTATGGAAGGAAAAACTACTTTTACTAATTCAGACACTGTCTGAAGGCTATTCATGTGGGATCCAGCTCTACAAACTCTTATGCTTGTAACTTATACACCTTTGAGCAGCTTCAGAAGATCAATTAGCCCACCCTACTGTTACCAGGACTGGGCCCTAAACCTAATTTGAGTCATTGCTTATCTGGCTTCTGAACTGTTCTTGGAAACTGTGGGTCTATACCCTTTCAGAAAGATGCCGAATCATATCAGAATAAACTAAATGACATTTAAACTAGAATCTAAAGTATAAAGTAATTGCAAGTGAGTCTTTTAAACCCACTTTTACTCGAAACAACACACAGCTTTCAAATTACAGCTATTAAGAATCATATTCTGTTCTTCCATTTAGATCCCAAACAACCACTTTGATATGCCTAAAGTTTTTCTTCCCCATATATCAAAATTCACCACTGAAAACAACTGTGTCAACACTATAAGGAAATTTGTTTGCTGTGTTAAATTGAGCTTCAAAAGCATCAAGTGAACTTACACTGGTGATCACCAGTAATGCCTCTTCTTATATCCATTCAAAGTGTTTACCTTATTACAGCTTATTATACATGTACTGTCTAAAATGCAGCAGCATGACTACTCAATTTCCAGGCCATAATTTTATGATAATCATATGTAATATATTCATATGTCTACTTCACTGCCTAACAAAGCTCAAACTGGTTTCTTAGCAGATCTGCTTCCCCCACAGTTCAATTTTCTTTGCCTCAGAATGTTATTGAAAAACAACATTAAGAAAGATATAATCAAAATTTTACTTTGTATTTTGCACTACAGTAGACAAAGGAATATAACATTGGAGGCTGAATTTGGCATACAGACTTTATCAAATACTGGTATCTAAGTGATATGTAAATTATTAAACACGCCATGCAAGCATTATTAGAAAAATGGGGTAGGGAGAAAGATTATAAATTTATAAATGTTTTTAACATCTAGAAATCCTATTAATACTTGAAGATGTTGAGATTGTACAGAGAGAATGTGCAGATAAAGGAAGACCACAAATAAGCAAATTTGCTTTTAATCTCCTATATTTAACATGAGTTTTGGGTTTTGCCTAGAACATATTTACAAAAAATAGTAGCATTTTTTCTTCATAAATTTCAGAGGCAATTCCTAGTTACTCAAATCTGACACTAGAATATACAGAGATTTACAGGACTTGTGGGAAATAGAAATGATCCTTATCTACTCCACTAGACTGAATGGTTTGTCATCAGCCAAGTCTCCTAAAAACCAAAGGGCTGAGCCAGAGAGAAGAGCTCAGTCTTACTCATTGTAGCTTTTACACGATATGTGTAATAGTTCTTTTAGAAGAATGCCAGGTCTTGAAATCACACAAATCTCTTACAGCAGAACAAAATTTTACTTTTAAATGAAATTCTCAGGTTTTGTATTTGTATTATACATTTGCGCCCGTTTTGGCTGGGGTGGAGTTAATTTTCTTCACAGTGGCTGGTGTGGGGCTGTGTTTTGGATTTGTGCTGAACACAGGGTTGATAATATAGAGACGTTTTTGTTATTGCTGAGCAGGGCTTACACAGAGCCAAGGCCTTTTCTGCTTTTCATGCCACCATGCTGGGGAGGAGGTTGGGGGTACATGAAAGGTTGGGAGCAGACACAGCTAGGACAGGTGACCCCAACTGAGCAAAGGGATATTCCAGACTATACGGGATCATGATCAGCGCATAAAGTGGGGAGAAGAAGAAGGAATGAGGGGACATTCAAAGTGATGGCATTTGTCTCCCCAAGTCACCGTTACATGTGATGGAGCCCTGCTCTCCTGGCAATGGCTGAACACCCACCTGCCCGTGGGAAGCAGTGAATTCATCCCTTGCTTTACTTGTGCGCATGACTTTTGCTTTCCCTATTAAAATGTCTCTATCTTACCCCATGAGTTTTCTACCTTTACCCTCCCGATTCTCTCCCAGGTTTTGCTGCTGGGGAAGTGAGTGAATGGCTGAGTGGAGCTTGGCTGCTGGATGGACTTAAACCACAACAATAAAGCACAAACTTTTATTTTTCTAATACATGACAAAAAAAGTCGAACTACAATGATTTTTAAAGCCCTGCTATTTTGAGGGGACATTCTTACACCTGATTTCTGAGGTTGGACTTCACAACCCTCTAATTCAGCCTTCCTTTTTGTAGATAATGAGTTTTAATAAGATGAGTTTTGGATGACTGTTAGAACCATTTGAATGAGGGAGCTGATAAGTGCCTTGATGAAACACTGCAATAATATAAAATACAAAGCCAAGACGAGCCAAACAAAAATAACAACAACAACAAAAATCATCTCAGCAGTGCTATGACATCAAAATAATAAAGCAATGATGTGTTGGGAAAAAAGCTGCAAAAGTCACGTTAGGGATTTTTCATCCTTCTATGATTTCAATTAGAAGGAAAATAATCTTTTTTTTCCCATTACTGATAATACACCACAACAAAAAGATTAATAGCTGCTGACTTAAAGCAGACTTTCAAAAATTAGCTTTGATCAAAGGAAGTGCCGTAGTGAAAGTCAACGGCCTGAACCCACTTCTCAAGTGCCTTTATAGCATTGAGCTGGCATGAACTCCCTCCCCTTTCTTGAATGGTTTCCTTTAAACTTCAAAGCCTAACTGGCTTTGAGGCTTAAGACATAGAAAGTTTCTTCCTTCTTCTTCAAAAGCAATTAAAGACGTGAAGTATAATCTGACCTATAATCTAAAATCTAAGCACACAGGTCTTCTTGATTATTGTGGGGCTACAGAATGTAAGGAGCTCAACAAAGAAGTTAATCATGGCTCAGTAACTGCAAATGGTTTTTATGGTGCCTGCCAGCTGATGAGGTCAGTCTGCTGAAAGAAAGGTAAGCAAGGGCTAATCTATCAATGGCACGAATTTGTCAATAAATAACGCTATAGAGGGATCCTTATTGCTTCACCTTTTCATTGCAAGCCCCTCCTTCCTTTCCATTCCTTGTTGTTAATGAGTCTGCAGAGTTAGGAGGCCAGATTTCCCAGGACATCACAGTAACGGATGTGAGGTGGGGCGACACAGACTGCAGTAATCACGAGGCAGAGGAATGGACAATATTCATGGATTTGAAAGAGTCACAACTGGCTTCAGAGGATATAACAGATTTTGCAAGATGTGGTCTGAGAAACCTACAAACTTCTTGGTCTGTTTGGGCAGCAGTGCTTCCAGACAAATTAATAAAGTCTGTATCTGAGTTTTTATTTTACTATCAGCTAAAGAGGATTGCAACTTTGGGAAATAATTAATGGTTTGATAGCTGGTCCTGCCAAAGCCCTGAAAGATAGGAAATCTGGGAAAGCCCACTGCACATGAGCACACTTTTCATGGCTTTGTCCATACAGTTTGTTATTATATCAATAACAAAATTGGGATCAATAACAAAATTGTTATGTTCAGTTTTCATTCTTACTTCACAAAATTACTTCACCCACTTAGACTGCAAAGGCAAGCAAGATAAGGCAAGCAAAGCCAAGAAAAGTCTCTTGAGTTTTCTGACCATATGATGTCTCCAAGAAAACCCTTGTCATAAAGCTGTGGCCTGCAAAGACCCCCACATGGGCCAATTCTTAAATTCTCCAGAATTCTGAGCCTAATTTGAGTGCTCTGCTCAAGTGCTACACTTGTGTTTGAGCCGCTGTCCTCCCCTAACTGAGGCCCAGGACTAAATGAGCTTTAGTTCCCTAACAAATACAACTAAAATATTTGGTTTGCTTTTCACCTAATGTAATAGCATTTCAAATAACATCATAACACCATTCTAAGAACAGCCAGTGACACTAACAATTCCATCCAGGAAAAAATAAATACTTAAAGGCTATCCTCTAAAATAATAGAAATAAGAAAAGAGAAAGAAAAATGAGGTAACAACAACGGCAACTCTGTAAAACTGTTGTCCAATAATCTCAAAATGTATTCTTACATGTTAAACTCATTTCATTAGCACGTTTTAGATAAAACAGTGGTATGTACATAATTCTGCAGTTCAGAAGCCCAAGGTAAAAGAGAGTTGATTTGTCAGGCAAGAGTGCACACACTGGGGAAATTAATGAAGTGAAACAGAAAGCCTTGGTTTGTAGTTTCCTGTTATAACTACTAGCACTAATTCCTAATTAGTAATTAGCTAGTACAGATTTTTCCTTTAAGTTCTGAATGAAATATTAACAAGCTAGTAATTAAGTAATTCAGGGTCTGTTTGCTTTAGTGTTTGCATTATCATTAACTTTAGTATTGTAAATCTAAAACCTGACTCACTGATCTATAACTGTCCTTCCAAATTAATCAGAGATATCCTTTGTTTTCCTTTTATTGAAGTTAAATTATTCTGAAACCCCTCTCTATGCATTAATGGTATCCAAAGTGTAACAGGTGGAAAGAGATTGTAATGATGTAGTAAAATGCAGTAATTGTACCTTGCATTATTTTCTAAAAGAACAAAAACATTCATGTCTCTAATTCTACTTTTGCATATGCCTTTACATTGCTGCTTCTACCGACCAGCCTCTTCCCTACACCCCACAAAGGTTTCAAAAAATGCTACAACACATAGTTAATCAGCTCCTGCAGTGATCACCAATCAAGCATGGCTAACCATGACCCACTAATGAAATGAAGCAGAAGCTGGGTTGCAATTTTGTGTATTACTGTTAAATTACACCTGGGTAGGTTAATGTATGACACTAATGGGGCATTTTATTTATTGTGTGTGCAACAGTAACATGCAGGAAGTGGGGAGCTCCTTGAGGCAGTGAGGACCATGGTCAGCACTAACCACCTCGGGAAGACTGCCCAAGTCCTGGGCTGGGTCGAGAGGTTCAAGAGCTCTGCTTGGCTGCGCATCACTCCCTCCCACTTAAAGCACTGTCAGGGTCTCGGCTGACCCAGTGAGAGTCCATGGATGACTTATGCAGAGTTTTAAGTGAGACAACTGTCTTCCAGCAGAAGCCAGGTCATTAATTCTGTTCTGAAACAATGCTGACTTCACTACTTCATGCATGAAAAATAGACAAACATCTCACATCATTGCCGGTACAGAATCCACCATGGCATCTCATGAATCTACCACTGAGAACATACTCAAATATTTTTTATTACAACACATTAAGCTAAAATCAATAGATTCATTTACTGAAATGGATTTAGTACTTAGCTAACCATGGGAAGGTAACACTTTTTTAAAAAGAAGTGACATTTCATTATAGCATTCAGTTGTAAACTCACCGGCAGAAATTTTTCTGTATCCCAATTAAACAGTAACTCACTGAAGTTAGTAACATAAAAAGCAATATTGTATATTTACAGTTCCCTTCCCAGTAAATGAAAACATCTACAGTTCTCAGCAATAGGAAGTCTCTGCACAATAGCTCTAATAATACTGCCACATCTCTGATCTTTTCAAATCTTTCTAAACTATTTTCCCCAAAGATATAACATGCTATTGTCTCTACAATCAACCCTTTTTTCCTTTGAAGAGAAGCAGAAGCGGCATTTTGAAAACTTCAATCTGCTGAAATATAATAGCACCACTGAGTTGTGTTGCTCTTCACTTTTATTCTCTCTCACTTTATGCTAGAAAGACAAAACTGCCGTGGTTTTACTATTGTCAAAAAAAATGTAAATAAATAATGGTTGTGTTGACTATTACATAACAAGATACTGCATCATTATTAGTCAATTGAGTTTTAATATATATTTCTCTCTAAAATCTGAAACTTTACCAATACTATAATCATTCTGGATTACTGCCAAGCAGAGGTATGTGTGACCCTTGCAATGAGAACTGTGAAACCAAATTTGATAAAGAAATATTCAAGTATTTTACTGTAAATTATACAAACAGAGAAACAAATTAAGAATTCAAAAAGAAATAATCTTACCTGATTCACTGTTTATGTACAGCTTCATTTTCCCCTAGGATTACTGCTTTGTAGATATCAAGGACATTCTTTGAATTGTACAGGTGCTATTTATTATTTCCTTCGGTAGGAGATCAGCATCCTTCTCCTTTTACTAGTATGAAATCTCATCTTTTTGCCTACAGGACAGCCTTTCACGGGCATAGTCTAGTTTAGTTACATCTTCCTCATTTGCAAACCTTCTCTAAGAGCCACTGACTATCTCATCAGAGGTCTAACTGACCCTAAGCTTACAAATTTATCTGGTTTTGAAGATTTTATTTTAGGATAGAAATGGTGGAAAAAATAGATATTGGAAAATCAATTACCAGCAGCTGAAGTGACAATTAAGCTACAGTACTTGTCTGTGGAGAATACTATACTGGAAATGCTCACTCGCAGTCAAACAGCTGTACAATAACAATTTGGTTTTATTCCAGCTTTTAATCTCATACTTAGAAAAGTCCAGAGAGAAAGGCAAGACATGTATTTGCACCAATATATTAGTTACTTAAAATTTAGGAGCTAGTTTCTCTATGTTATCCACAGAGAGAGACTGGCACCTCTAGAAAGCAATTTGAAAGACTCAGTGAGGCAACCATCAGGCACTTTTCTTACACGATTCCTGATTCACCCTTGGATTTAACTGTTTTCCACGACCTACACAAGGAGCCTGTGGGGTCTATGGTGGCTGAAATCAGGTCATGTGACCTTCTTTATAGGTATTCTAATTAGACAGGATATTATCTACAACCCCTTTTCCTTTCAAAGCTGATATCCTGCATAATTATCTCATTTTATATTTCTTCTATCTTCTGTGTTATTGTTTGCAATCCTATTCTTTTTCATTTATCTAAATTTAATCTGCATTTGCCTTTTACTAGCCCTAAACCAGCACAGTACCTCTCAGTATGATAATTTTTGCCATCAACTGTTTTTTCTCCAATCTTATCAGTATCTGACATTTAAAATATTTCTCATTCATGATATTCACTATTCATTTTATATATACTATAAAGAAAGGTCTCAGAAACAATTTCCTAGTCAAAGAATTTCCCTATTATACCATCTCTCACCCTCTGCAACTTCAACATCTTGATTTATTCATGAGTAATTTATTTTAAAGACATTATCATCTGCATTTCACAAAGGTACTACAAGTTCAAGCTCATTTATCAAGTTCAACCTCATTTGTTCAGTTCAGATTCAAAATAATTCACCTCTAAAAAGCTTAATAAATTTAGATACTCTCTGCCTATAAACTGTGTACAATAACAATTCGCTTTCTTTCCCCCCCTCAAGCCTGATCTTGGCTGATGTTCTCTTTCTCTAAAACAATAAACAATTAAGAAATGGTAAAAAAATGCCTAAAGTATCTTTTGTTGTCTCTTTCAATCAGAATTAATTTCTATTAGGGGGTGACTTGTATAATTTTACTTAGAATCTATTTTTTAAAATTTTTTCTTTGTTATCCATCCTACTGCCTTTATTTCATTTGCCTCCACTACCAACAAAATACAGAAAGAAAAGATGAAAAACTTATTTCCAAAATCAGAACAAATTAATGAAGAACAATTATGATCGCAAACATGACATGAAATGAGTATTTTCTGAAGTAAATAATTAAGGCACACAAATTTAGGAGACTACTTTCTCTGAGAAGACAATTATCTACAACAAGTTTCCTAAATTGCCTAAAACTCCAAGCAACCTGAGCACACTGCCACACCGTCTGAGTATTATATTTCAGTCAAAAGAAAATGCAAATGCAATCACATTTATGGAAACTAAGCGTGGGGATGTCTACATCAAAGCAAAAAGCAGTCCCTACTGCCACTCAGGCAAGCATACGAGCTGGCCCCATAAACAGCTGTTGTCATCAAGGTATCCTCAATTATTCAGAACAAATTACACTCTTTATGTGCAGAGGCACACCCAAACCAGGTTTGACAATGCAGTTATAACAGAAGAACAGCTGCAGCAACAAATTACCATGTTCAAGAGCTTAAAATCATCATGGACAAATCATTTTCTCTGCCAGATGATTTTTGTAAAACATAAGAAAGCAAAACAAAAGATGGTGCCAGCCCCAAATCACCCACGTATGGGAACCAGAACACTGTCAAACACTGAAGCTTGTGAAAGAACAATGTGACAAAGAGGACAAGGACAATAGCAAAGCACAACTTGCACTACAGCACGAGAAATCTGGCAGTTTTACCATGACCTGATCAGTTACTCGACTGTGCAAGTATGAAGACTAAACACAACACAGATGAGAAATATCTGCAATATCTATGCTCATCTGTTGCTAAAACAAACCTTTCATTTCTAGGAGCATTCTCAGCAATTTTTAGTTGGTAGTGAGAAATAATTTTATGGCTCAGAAACAGAGCTTAAGCCTTTTGTTTTGCCATCTTTTTGAAATGGAAAATAAACTGTTTATTAATGTGTTATTATAATGAGACATAATCTGCATGTCCTAATGTTCACATTTATCACAGTATGTTTCCATACCACTGGGCATAGGAAAGCTACCCTAAGCACAATATGCTTATTGCTTTGAAAAACCAGTTTTCTGTATGACTGTACCTCTCAGAATGGTATCTGTAGAGGGTCAACGGTAAATACTTGCAAAATTACCAGTAAGGTAAGAAAGCAAATGAATTCAAGAAGGAATGCTGAGACTGAAAAAAAAAGGAAAAAAATGAAAACCAAAGTCTGATGGCACATATATTAGCTACTACTGGTTTCAAATCTCATTATTTATCAAACAAAAGGAAATTGGAAACTCCAAATCAACCATCTCTAATGTGACAAAAACCTGCTTTTTGGCTTAATCTTGTGGGTAGTACAACAGAAGTACCCCAACAAAAAGAACTGAAGAAGAAAATACTAATGGCCTCAGGGATTAATTCTGGAGGCTCTTCCTAAGAGTCAGTGTTGCTGCTGGAACAGGGTCTGCAAACAAGACTGTAGGGGAAGGGAAGGTCTGAATGTTAGATAGCATGACTGTGACTTCCCAGCATATATGCAAGTGTTGTTTTGTCAGGTATGCTGTGTTGTATGTTGTTACACACCCTCTTCCCTTACTAATGCAAAACACTCACATCCCATTTCACACATTTATGAAGTCTCTTGGCTTGTTTACATCCAACAGCTACTCGCCAGCTGCTCTTCTTCCATCCTGTTACTCCTGAGCTTTGCTGCTAATCTAGCCACTGCTGCAACTTCCAATTTCTTTTCTTCCTTGCTATATTTGTCTTAAAATTATTTACATGGCTCTGAACAATCTATAAACCTCCCAAATGTTAGAGACATTCTGGACAACACTAGCTTCTCTCAGTTTGTCTTGGGGTGATGGCATGATGATGCTGTATGCCTTATTGTTTGTGCGTATGCCCAGAAATGTGGTCCTGCAGCTTTAACTGCATTTCAGCAGCCAGGAGTAGCTCTGCTGGGAGGGCAGTTGTTTTGAAACTCTACCCCGGGCTTCTTAGCGGAGGAGCAAGAGGGAGGAAGGGACACTCTCTCTCTCACTGCTGCTGCTGTGGCTGCTGCTAGTTTTTCCCTGGGATTGCTTCTTCGTTATCTCCTTTTCTGGACTTTTGTTTTCCTTGACTTGCTTTCTCGCCTGAGAACCCGAGAAGCCCAGGACAACGGTAGACAAGGATCCTCCAGGGAGCCACTGGAGCAACTCCTCCTGACCCCCCCCTCCCGGGGGCCCCCGGAGAGGGGAAGCTACGCCTGAGGAAAAGGACACTAAAGTTCATCAGCTGTTTACTCAGGTTTAGTAATTCCTTTCCCCCTTTCCCCTTCCCTTGTGCCTTACAGGGCACCCTGCGTGTTTTGTTAAATAAATAGTTTTTTCCACTCTCATCCAAGAAATTCTGTTGTGGTGGGGGAGGGGGGGTCGGAAGCCTTTGCTTTGGGGGAGGCGTTTATTCAGAGCGCTATCCACCTAGAAAACTTGTCTCTAACCTGAGACACAGCTCCAGTTAGACTCACACATTTTTTAGATTAAGCCAGAGATGCTTATTTTCAACATATACCACATATTCCATTAAAAAATCCATACTGTGTCATTACAGGAAAACAGCTGCAGAATGACTTCAAAGAAAACACCCCATCTTTTTTCTTCTAAATAAACATTTTAGTGAAGAAAACACAGCATGTTCTTTGAAAGAGGACCATAGCATCTCTGGAATATAATGCAATTCTACCTCTTAATGGAAAAAAGATGCATCTTTTTGTATTTTTTGTATTATGAAAAAAGCCAGACACTTTCAGGGTAAACATTTAACAAGAAAAATCCCAAGATACTAAGAATGGAAGTACTGAAAGCCTTTATAATGCAAGCTGTGGTCACAGCCATCGGAAAAGATAAGAAGGAAGAACTTACAGGAATACTGTATGTTCATATTACAGACTGAAATTAAGCTCTATTCAATCAGTACCAGCACAGGTTCAGAAAGATCCAACTGTAAAATTTCCCAATAAACACAATAAATGAAGCAGTTTTTTATACCCTTATGAACTAGTTAGTTTCATAGCAGTGACTGCTTATACTACAAAATGGCACAGAACCTGAAAAATTCAGGTCAGAAGGGTCACCCAGCCAACACCCAATCCAGCCTCCTGCTCAAAGCGAGGTTTACTTCAAGGATCAGTCAGATTGCTCAGGGTCTCTTCCAGTTAAACTCTGAAAATCTCCACAGACAGAGATTCTACAGTGTCTTCAGAAAACCCACTGCTGTTCCAAACCAACCTCCATATGAAATTTTTATTTGCATCCAACTGGAATTTTCCTGCTTGTCCTTCCCCAAGCATCTCTGAGAAGTGTCTGGCTCTTTTTTTCTGCAATCTCATTTTAGGTGATGGAGGATTGCAATTAGCCACCCCTCTACCCTTCTCTTCCTAACAAACCCAATTTCTTCAACCTCTCCACATAAGGCCACATGCTCTTCCCTTTGCCATGACCCCCCACAGGGGTTGCTCCAGCAGGGTGGATTCTTGTGCCCCAGAACAGCACAGAGTTACCCCAGATGTCTCTAGTGAATGCTTGAGCAGAGAACAGGGACCTTCCTCAACCTGCTGGCAATGCCCTGGCTAATACAAGGTGTGGATGGTCTTTCCCAGCGCCAGGGCACGTGGCTGGCTTGGCTCAACTTGTGGCCACTGGGAGCTTTGGGTGCTGCTCTGCAGAGCTGCTGTGCAGCCACTCAAGGCTCCAGCTCACTCTACCCTGATGCACAACCCTGAATTTGCTCCTCCTGAACTTGTCGAGGTTCCTTTGTCAGCACTTGTTTTTCTAAGCTTTTTGAGAAATGAGGTATGATCATACTGATTTTGTATTACTAAGATGCATTTGTAAGCCCAGAAAACGGAAGGCTCAACCTGCAATCTGTTCATTTTTACAATACTCATGAAAAGCATTTGAAGATATTTTTTCTCTACATGCAGAGGTAAATAGAAAACAACAAAAAAACCCCAATAAATTAAGATGTACAATCAATTAGCTATTATTTTAACCTTACCAGAAGGCTTAATTTACCCTATGCTTGCCAAGAACAAACTTGGACTGATTTTCAAAAAAACCTACTAGGAGCTGAAATAACAAAACCTGTCCCCCCCACCCCCCAAAAACCCCCAAAACCCAACAAAAAACCCTAGCAAAAATCATAGTCCAAAACCAAGCACCAATTATTCTGTCTTTTTGCCAGTAACAAGAGAAAACTGCAGAAGTAATGTTCCTAATTCTGTGGACTTCTATGGAACATTTCATGCTTTACAGAGAACCATTTTTTAAACTGAATCCGTAGCTATAATCATGACAAAAAGCAAAATGAGGCCTGATCCATCAGAAGAGAGTGAATTTATAAATTATAGCTCATTAACATTTTGTTCTTAGGGGCAGCAATTGTGACAGCATAAAAGATCACTGCTTCAGTTCCTGCAGAGCTAATGCAGATTTTGTAGTTATTCTCTTTGTGTTTACATCACCAGTTCTAAGGCTAGATTTTTTTTAAAGTATTTTATTTTTGCCCCTTGATTTGGGTACAGAGAATAAATATGCCCACTGTATGCTGGCTTTTACTGTAATATAAATGCGCATATATATTATATAACTATTTATTTATATTATTGGTGTCTAACATTCCCAGGCGTGATTGAGGCTCTGGTATTCCAGGTCTACAGAAACACACAGGCAGTCAGGACACCTTGCCCTTAAGAGTAGCAAGCACGACTGAGAAAAGCTCTAACAAACAATGTCAAGATGCAGAGAAATGTAAGGAAGAAGTCAAGGGACAAAGAATTAAGCCACATGCTTTTTGTCTTTCCTAGTTAATTCTCAAAGTAATGGTGCAAAAGTGCCTTTTTTTCAAAATGAGCTAAATTTGCTACCTTTAACAAACATGTAATTTAGGAATGAGCAGTTGGTGATTTTTTGCTAGCATCTTACATTTTCTAACTTGCAGTTTGTTCAGTAAATTCTCCCTAGCACCTCCCGCACCTTCTTTACAAGCTATCAACTGTGTGGGTAGGACAGAACCTCCCAGAGATTCTATTACTGCTCTCATGAATTCAGAATTTAGCTATTGAATATGTTCTTTGCTTAGGAAACAAAGAAAGGAAACTTGAGCTTGGGATAGACGATTCCAAGATGTCTAAGCACTCTAGGTTCCATCAGGTTCACTTCAAGTCCTAGGCTGTCCTCCTGAAAACCCTCTCACTGCTGAGAATTAACTTTATTTTTAATATAAAATTTGCCAGTGCTCCTGCCAAAGGCAAACACAGTCCGTAACCCTATGCCAGGTAACTTTTCATGTATCTCAGCAAATCCTTAAGATAAAAAATAAGATTTTGAATTTGACTCAGGACTGTGGAATGATGTGGAATCAGTGCAGAAGAAAGGAATGAGTGGAAAAGGACAGGTTCAGGCTCCAGAATACATTATCTCAGCATTGTATGTCTTCCCATGAGAAGAGAGTACATTGTCATTTTGTACCAATAAACACTAGGAACAAAGCCTAAATTCCCACTACATTGAGAAATGTATTTTGAAATATTATCTCTCAATCAGCCCTTTTTAAAAAAGATTTGATACTAAAACTGTTTCCATGTATTGCCTTCTGCATGACACACAAGTATAGGTGGTTTCCACAAAAGACACAACAACAAAAAGGAAGAGAAGGATTTCCTTATGCAGTTTCTCAACAGCCCAATACTAGCAATTCCAGTGATGCCCAGTACAGCTTATACGTGTTGCAAGAGGATATGAAAATCCTGCTGCAACATCCCACAAAACTCTATAAAACGTAAGATCCACCTATCAGTTCTCTTTGAAAGCTGTTAACAATAATAAGTATATATAATTAATGTTGATAACTTTATCCTAAAGATGCAGTTTGAACTTCGGAAGAGGTAGAATATACAGCTTTATCCTCATTTTGTGTGTTTTAATTTAGAGTGACTGTGTTTAATGAAATGTAGGGACTCAGATTATCTGGATTTATCTTCCTCTTTCACAATCATCAAATCATATAATTACCACATTCCTTCTCAATACTGTCCAGGTATTTGTTCCTAGAGGAAGTTGGATCCAGATCTGTAGCTCTCAAAGCATTCTTCAGCTTTCAGAATAAAATTATTTCTGTCCAGCATAACCCATTTGCTATCCTATCATTACTTTTCCAGCTAACAATCATATTTTCCTGTTTTTCTTCCCCTCACTGTTCATGTTAACTCTGCTAATAAGAAAATTATCCTTCTCTCTGACACTACCTTGCTAAGGTAACCAAGCAGGTTACAACTATTTGTCTTTAATTTGACAGGCACCTGTTCAACCCAGTGGTGTGTCTCTTTCCATTTGAAATTACTTGTTTTCAATGTGAACAACCAGAACAAAACACAGATAAATCTGTATTTCTGTAGTCTCAGGAACATCTCACTTCAGAGATTCTAGGGCTGTACCATCTTCAAGCTGAAGGCATTATTTCCCTATGTCATATTCTATTGCATTTCACATCACATAAAATATAGTAACAGCACGAAACAGTAAGAAAGGGAGACAGGCAACAAAAACAAAATTCAGGTTACAACTTGACCATGACAAATGAGAAATTATTTTGCACAAAATCCTCTGCGATTATGTATGAAAGTCCAGTAAGCAAAGCATCAAATAACTAAGGCACCAACATACTCTTAGTGGCACAAAGGGGAAACTTTTAAACATCTTTTGCTAAAAGACTGTACAGACCACACTGCTACTGTGGAGCTCTGTCAGGAGAGCAACTGAGTGTATGGCGAAAGTTGGATTAAATTTGGAGTGGTCTGAAGAGCTGTACCCTAGACAAGGATATTCCAAGCTTTGGGGTCACTAACTAGTAGTAGAAGTCATTATCATTCAGGGACCAAACACATGCCAGCTTCAGCTGAGAAATCAGCAGCTTATCCTAGCTTTAAAAATAAGCTCTTAAAACCAGTGAGATCATAAATTCATTCCTTTTCCCTCTTTCAGGAAAAGATTGTTTGGTAAATTGCGGCCAATCATTTCAGTAATCAACTACAGATGTTTGACATTGCTGAAGGAGTCATGAATGATGTCTCACCTGGTTCTCAGACATCAGTTCAGCCTGTGTGTTTGGACAAAGGTAAGGCAAGGACAAAGGTAATGTTCATGAGGTTTCAGCTCTTGAGAACATTACAGTAAATTCTCTGAGGTGCTGAGAAGGTGTCTGCAGATCTTAAAGTAAAGGTGGATGGATTTGTATCTGGAGAGTCTACATGTTTTGATGTGATATGGTCAAAGAAATTATTTTGGGGTGATTACCTGCTGCAAGGCCTCTCTCTGGCAGAACTTCACTATGCTTTATTTTATTTTAACTTAAAAGTGGATTTACTGAGGGAAGATGAGGCAGTTGGGCAAATAATAGCTGAGAACCAAACTGCATTCCCAGAGTGTAGGTGGTAATCTTAGTTGCCTCAGCAATCAGCAACACTTTTCAAGATTAATAAAATCACAGATTATGGCTACTGCGGTGCGACTAAGAGCAGAGAGCTTGATTCCTTGCTAGTCCTTGACAGCAAGACTGCTGTAACTACAGCAGAAAATTCCTCAGAAGCAAACTTAAAGCTCAGAATATTTCTACTGGGCTCCTATCATAGAAACAAAACACTAAGAACACATTATTATTTTCAAAATATTCTTTTCAATGTAACTGTCCTCATATTCTATTAAATCGAACAATTCTATTTTGAACAAAGCAGCAGTTACTATGAAACTTTTAAATAACTACTCTTAAAATACTAAAAATAAAATAGTAGTAATTAATCTTTATTTAAATGGTAATTTAATGTGCAAAGAAAGCCAAAAAATGAAACTAGTCATTAGCTTATAGTAAAGACTGCCAGAAGCTTCATTACTTATTAATAATGGAGAACACAGTGTACTGAACTGTTTCCCCTAACCCCAGAAGCTACTAAGAACTGAATTGCAAAAACCGACAATCCTAATAAATTGATTAAGCAACATGAATTTCTTTATAGATATAATCACTGCATATAGTGTAGCTAAGTATTCATTGTAATCTACATTGATCAAATCTCAAGTTTAAAAACAATGTGTCAAAAAACCCCAGTACATACCCTTCCATTGGGCAACTATTATGTATGCTGGGACAATGGATTTAGTTACTTCTAATAAACACAAAATTTATATGATGAAGTTTTTGCCTTAATAGCCTCATTGTTAGAAAAAGAATACCAACAATTTTTAGGGAAAAAAGCTTAAAGAAAGCTTGCCAGTTAATTCCAGCTGATGACAATACTTTATCTTCTTGACCGAGATTATCACTTACAGAAACCTTTTTCATTTCATCAAATTTCCAAGAGATATTTAATAAATACAACCACTTAAGATCCAAAGAAAGCTGCAAATCATTGCATTGCTCCAAAGTTCTTTGAAAGAAAGCAGAAGTGTACAAGAGTAACTACTACTATTACTGCTACAAATATAGCTTAAATGGGAAAAGACCCTGAAAGCAAACATTTATGGTGAAACTGTTCTACAACGCCTTTGAATGGACACTAGAATTGAACAATAATTTAGAATAATTTTATTTAGGAACAGAACTAAATTACTAAAAGTAACTACCTGCTATTAAATTTATTCCTTCAATATAACCTTAAAGAACAATCCCCTGGAAAAAAAAAGAGAAATCATTACCACAGCAGAATTTTCAAATAATTAATTAAAGAGTCTCAGAAGCTAACTGAAACAGCCACCATTTATATAAGTCACTGAACTTACTGAAACTCACTAAATATTACCCTAGAACAAGAGCAATCACAAACACTATGCACAAATTTAAAAGTTCTATCATAAACTCTGTTCCAAGTAGCAACATACAAAATCTTGCAATACCTATTAACTAGTACATTATTAGAAAAGCTAAGTTCCAGGCAGATTCCCTCTAGCCAGGAAAACACTCTTTTTTCCCATTTCTTGTCTCTATCTGCTACCAGATGCAGGATTCAAAAGCTTGAGAAGTGAATGCTTCACATTTTCCTTCAATAATGAAGTACAGATATCAAACACCTATCAAGCACAACCACTGATACCACTGAAAGCACGTTGAGGAGGAAGATCAGGTAATTTCAGTTAATCTTATCAATTCAGCTATGTCTCAGAAACTTTATAAATATTAATATATATTAATGAATTATTGATAGAAGACAGAAAGACACAGAAAAATCATCCTAGAAGAGACATTAGTATTTCAAACTCTTTTCCCAGAATTGCTATCTACAGTTCTTCATCATCAAAGACATTGGTGCAATTATCTCCTTCACAGTTTTGGCAAATCAAACTTGTTTGCTTTTGGGAAGGGATACTTTGACAAGGAGATCTTCTTTTTGCAGTTTTGTAAATGCACATAAATTGAAACATGAATTTATGAGTAAAAGCATGGCAATTTATATGTTTACTATGAATCTTTCAAAGACCTGGTAACATTCCTACTTGTCCAACTGAAAGTGCACTAAGATTCACTGGAAGTGCTGCTGTCTAATAATGGTCCACTTTGAGTAATAAATCTACACTGGCAGAAGACTGTTGTGGTTTGGGGCATTCCTTAATGCACATGCTTGGCAAAAAAAAAGCTATATCTTAATAGAATACGTAATACTTGGGATGCTTGCAAATGAACATGAGTGGGTAATTTATATAATGAGAGAGACCAATCTATCACACAGTGTGTAAAAGCATATCTGAACTAAAAGGTTATTAAGACTGCCTTATATATATTCCAGGATCATATGTAGCTCACTGGTCTTTTAACTGATGGAATCATTAGCAAAGGCATATTAGACATCTGAAGATGTGCTGGGGGAAGAATGAGAGAAATCTGTGTCAACAGTTACAAAAGACCATTGTATATCTGTAGAGCACATAAACTTCTTTTTGCAGCACCAACTCTCAATGTGAATTATTACTCCCTTTTTTTTTTGGTGCTGAAAATCTCTATGAAGTTGTGACCCTGTCACTCTACACCAGTTCCTCCTGCTGCTGTGCAGCAAACGTCCCTCTAGAATCTCAAGCAATCAGATAGGAGCCCCAATTTCAGAAGCTTTTTGTCTTTGCTAACTACATGCCATTTTCCAGTTGAAGATTATAACAAACCACACCAATCAGCTCACCACTTCAGCATTGCCTTTAGCACCAGAAGCAAAGCAAAGCAAAGCAAAGCAAAGCAAAGCAAAGCAAAGCAAAGCAACATTGTGCAAATACACACCCATATATATGCCTAGGGCTCCAAAAATAATAATTATATTTTATAGAGTACAGCTTGTGGAATTACCTTATTCAAACATATCAATGTAATCTATAGTAGTTAAGTGGAAAAATAGGCTTTGTTGTTTGAAGGTAGCAACTGAAATTTATTTTGATTATCCACATTGCCTATTCTGTGGCAAACACAACATTTAGGATGAAACTACACCAGTGATATATTACCAGAAAGTCCAGTATTAACTTCCTCAAATTAACTGTATGTCAGGTATTTACCAAGCATTGTACCATATATAAAGTAAGAACTACAGACACAACACAAAATGCTGTTGTGCCCGTATCTTCAATAATACTATGCCATCCCCTCCCCCAAAAAAGGCAACAATAGTAAAACAGAAGCATATGTAGAACAGGAAAAAAGGGTATTGACTGGAGATACAGGTTGGATTCCGGGAGCAATTAAATAGATTACGTTTCTGTGGTTTGGAAGATGCAAGATGGGGTAATGTGGAGGGGAAGATAAAAATCAGGAATAGAGAATGACTGCTCACTGCTTTTCTTGATATAATGCTTAGATTGAACCAAAACGAGTAATTTGGCAACAGATTTAAAAGAAATAAAATAATAGCTTAACTCTTAGTGATAGTATGGCCAGTGATCTGTCACTCAGTCCTGCAGTTTGATCCTGTACAGCATCTCTGTGAAGCTGTCCTGTGAGCAGAGGGGCATCTCCCTGGCCCCAGGTATTAGGAGGAGTGCCACTGCTGACTGCAAGCGGCTGAAAACAAGGCGGGGGGGTATTCACCCCTTCTCTCTCACATCCACACAGTGGTCTTAAACTCTTTCCAGCCATTGGGAAGACCTCCCATTTTGCTACTTATTATTCTTATAAGTGGATGAAGCAGGCAGAAACGAAGCCTCATTTAGAATGGGAGAACAGTCAAAGAACTTTAATAAAGCTTTTAAAGAAGCAGTAATCTGAGGAGTTATCAACAAAAGTATACAAGCTTCTTTCTGAAGAAACTTCTGGCAAGATGTTTCATGCAAGTAACATTTTAATTGTTTGGTTGTTAGCCAAACTGAATAATACATTTGTAGGAACTGGGGAGATGAGAGAAAGGGAAATAGGAAGATGAAAAGCATGCATTTCTTACATTAAAGTAATTTTAATACAGTACCAAGGTTTAAGTAATAAAAAGTATCTGCTAGATACTTTTGGGAATAGTGTTTAGTAACATAATTAGGGATGGCAAAGGAACACATCTGAGTTTTAGAAATTAAGTTTCATTTTGATGTAAAACAAAACCAAGGCTTTTAAATTTCTGAGGTACAAGCATATGCACATGATGGAGGGAACAATGCAGCCAAGAGTGCAGAATATGTAATAATTACAGGTATCATCTGGGACATGGGAACACTTCAGCATTCTAAAACAGATACCACATTTCTACATCACAATGTAATGGCTGAAATGCTAATACCTCCCTCTCTTTGTTCTAATGAAAATACCAATGACACTCATCAGAATCAGTCCATATATTCTTGTAAAACATTTTTGTTTGCAAGTGACATGACAGTAACTAATTAGCAACTGGCAATTAGAAACATGAAACTATTATAGTTCACTGAAGAAAAAGAACCAGTAAGTCATAAAAGACAAACTATTTTCCAGCAATTGTATGAGCCTTTCATAATAATCTAATAATACTGGGAAAACAATCTGTGCTTTTTACTGCAGTGTCTTCCCTGTCAAGGATCACTTAAAGAACTACAGGGCTCCAAAAGTGGCTTTGCTTTGAAATGTCTCTGACGAGACAATCTTCTGATAATTAAACCAGAGTCAAAATTAATCAAAAGATGACTGGAAAAAACTTCTTTGACAAGTTAAGTGCAAAGATTAAACCAAAAGCAAACCCAGAATATGGTAAACATAACCAAAGCAGAACTATTTCCCATTGTTTTTCCTGAAGCCATATTGATAACTTGAAATGTTGAAGTTCTCTAAATCATACAGAAGTGCAATAATTGAAATAGCCCCCTCCCCCCAGATTATTAATCGTACCTTAATTTGTGCAAAAGGTCTGTCAAAGTTTCCAACATAAAGAAGACCAACATTCTGGGTGAGTAGCCTAAAAAAATGAAAAAAATCTTTTAAAATATCACTTTACATCCATAAGTTTTTCTGCATCTGCAGTAATTGTTACCAAACCCTAGGAGGGTAACAATCTTCACCACAATAGCATGAGCTACCCTTGCCAATCTCATTACACAATTGTATTTGAACTACTATAAAAAAGGAAAGATGTGCATTAAAGATGGATGCATCCCAGTAATTTGTGTTTATGTTGCAAGCAGCTCTTCAGCAAAATAACTTCACAGGCTTCTTTGTGATGGATGTCACTCAGTAACGTGGACGAATGGCAGGTATGTGCCTTTTCTATTTATTAGAGACCATTAGAGACAAAGAGGCAGCAAGAGAAAAGAATAACAAACACATTCAGAGCAGCAAGCCCCAGAGTTCAAACAGATGAGGGCACATAAAAGTATGCACAGTAATACAAAATGACATCACTACAAGTAGAGATATAACAGAGAATCTCTGTAATATTGTCTAGTGGCTTGCTAAATAGAAAGAGCCCCAGATACAGCTTGTGCTTGCTGCTCTCTTCAAGTCTCAATCGAGTTGTTGTGTACACCACTGAGATCCACAGGGACAGTGGGGTAAGTTGTCCACTTAGGACAACTGTTCATACTTCTGGAAAAGAGCTGGATTTCTGCAGATACTGTGCAAGTCAATGCTATCAATACACAAACTCCAAATTCCAGAGGAGCGTTGGGGCACTGCTATTACAAACAGGCTGACAAGAACAACACTGGCCAGCAAAAAGCAAAAAGGGCAGCAGAGCACTGTGTTGTTCCAACTGGATAATCACAATGTTCCTCTTACTAAGGAAAGGCCCAGCAGTCATTCCCTCCAGTTTAGAGCCTCATAAGCATTGCACTGAAATACAGGTTCTTCATACTAACGAGAACTTTTTTGATGACAAACCCTGGAAGGAGTTTCTGTTTTGATTAAAAGGGACATTGAAAACCCATCACAGTTTTCTGTAGCTCCAAGTTTTCATTAAGTGTTTCCTATTTTATATTTTCTTTCAATTTTACATCCCGTTCCCTTTAGCAATAAGGCCTCACATAAGAATTAAATTAAACAGCCAGAAATAAGTACAAATGAAGGCATCACTCATCTTAAGCAATGACACTGAGGTGTGTCTTTCTTACATTATTAAGCATATATAAATATATATACATATAATTCATACTAAGTTAAATATTTTTTTTTATAACTAAGCCACCTGTAATTTTCAACTCATTTCTCACCATTGTCAGGCCTGTCTTCATAAACAAAAAAATCCAAAACTCAGATGGCAGTAAATAATTTTGACCCCATAGAACATATGATCTTGATTCTTCCCAGTTCTGACAACAATATGATATATATGAATTTAAACTGGTTCACTGACAGCGGGAATTGGTGGAACTCAGCAAAATTACAAAGTCAAAACATTCACATATAAAAAACAGTTAAGTAAGAAGAGGTGTTGAACTATCGCTCTTCAAAAAACCCTTCTGCAATTAGATAGGGTACATAAAAATTTCCAGTGCACTGACAGAAATACCCAAAGGAAGGAAAGAACAATAAGGATCAGACCACATCAGCCACAGTACGGACAGGCAAGTGGATTCCTTCCTTTCCCTATCAGTGCGCCAGAGTCTGTTGGGAAGACTTGTACTGTTTTGCAATGGTTCAGTAGTATATGTAAGTCAAGATAAGCATATCAAACTCATTTTCAGTGACAATAAGTCACATTTATTCAGAACTCAGGTGTCTGGAACTGGAAAATCCAGCATATTGATCAAATTTTTTCCTAGGGCTATAAAGCAAAATCAGAAAATATTTAAGGGTTTTCTAAATGGAAAGAAACATACAGGAAATAATTAGCAAAGAAGGTTTAAAGAAACTGCAAAAAGGATTCAAGGTAGATCACTGCATTTCAGAGAGAGGCACCTTAAAGCAACAAAGTATTCTTAAAAAGAACTGCACATAATTATCGTAAGATAGGAAAGAAAAACTAAATAATCCACTAGCTATATTTCTAGTAAGGGACCTTAAAAAAGAGACAACATACAGTGCAACTATTTCCATGTGGTTATTCTTTCAGTTTTCTTTATCAGATAAAAATGTAGGACCATTAAAAATCTAAGTCTTTAGGATTGCTTTAGTTAGAAGTAACAAACATCCAGGGAACTTTAAGACTGGTCTTTCCAGAAGACTGCCCAGTTTCCTACACTGTTTAACTTGCTATCACTGATGCATGCTCCAAATGAACTGCAAGAATTGGCTTCCTTAATAAGACTGATACTGACACAGTACAAGCTGATTACTATTTATTCATCTTTCACTGCCTCTGCTAAGTGTTTTACTTAAAACTTTTTATTTGTATTCACATGACATTTCAAAAAGCAATGTTAATTCAATGCAATGTTAGGAAAATTTTTAGGGAACAGAGTTATTTGTAGCTCTCCCTTCCTTAAATAAGAGGTTGCATTCTTTATTTCTCTAGTTTACACATTCCTCTTGAGTTCTGTAGTTCAAAATTGTATCACCAGCACGTAGTCAGTTTCCATTTAAGAACTCAAGAAGGTTGAAATGAGCACCCCGATACAATGTTCTGAAATACCCTGGTTTTATGTCCCTAAATGGTCTGAGCAATTAAAAAAATACCCAATCTCATCACTAGTCTAAACTCTTTTACTCCAAGTCTTTCTTACGAGCATAATCTCTGTATCTCAGAGACTGAGCCCACACAGAGGAGCCTGGAGAGGTAAGCAGGCTGTGACAAGAGTCACTGCTGAGACTCTGGAATAAGCCAAGCTACTGCAAGAGTGTTAGCATCTCCTCAGCAGCCACCAGTAGCAGTATCAAAAAGCCATATGCCATTGAGGAGGGGGGCAAGACAGAGGAGTATGTGCCAAACTCGATCTCATCCATAGAAACTCAGCACAACTGACCTCTAAATGGCCATTAAGATGTACCTCTCACTAGTCAGGAAGTTCAAATTATACATAGCTGGTTTTGGAGTTCTTCTTTACCACAACACCAATGTATTTTTAAGTATCTAAAATTAACTTTCTATCATAAACTTCAATGTGTCTAAATTGATACAGCTATTCTCTTCTAATACTCTGAACTAATTACCGTTTGCCTTTAAAGACTTCCCAATGGTAAGCAAGTTTGATTATAAGCACTTATATGCCAATGCTGTCTTTTAAACAGCAATCTTCTACTTCTTACCTAGTTTAACACTTGCACAGTTCTGATCTTAAAACACCATCAGCAGTACTCAACACCAAACCCTGATAAAAGCTGGATATCACTTGTAATTGGCCAAAATCAATACCAGGCTACAAAACGGTGGTGACAGTTTCACAGCACAATTATCATCTTTGAATTTCACTTCAAATAATTACCTTAAAATTATGAGAAACAATAATCAAAAATATTAATGCCTACTGGCATTTCAACACATAGATTTATTTTTATTTTTACTTAAGAATATATAGCAATATACAAATTTACCTGGCTTACAGACCGTCATGTATTTTATTTGTAGTCTCTTCCATTCAATACATTATCAATATAATTCCCACTTTTTTTCTCTACATCAAAGGAAAGAAACATGATTCCAAGAAGCAGTTAGTTCCTTAAGAAGTGCTGTCCATATGTAACATGACACTCCATGCTCTACTGTCCTATACACTCAAGTGAGCAGACTGATAGCCCAATGTGCCTGTTAGGGTTGCACAGTTAAATTGAATATAAACTACACAAAAACCCAAAAAGTGTCAGGACAAATTATTACAAAGTTTCGACAATATAATATCAAGGTCCTTAAAGGCCCTTCCAGTACCAAGAAAATGCTGCCAGATAGTTATCACTAAATTTCCCTTGATTTGGTCTTTTCTGGCATATAAACGTACACAATGTTTTCAAAATCCAAGTGGCAGGAGTGAGGCACTGCTGTTTGTGGGGGAAGTTGACCACAGGAGTAGGCATGGTTAGGCCAAGTGATCCAAAAAGTGTGGTGACAACAGTGATGCGAGGGTGGTTAATGCAAATAAACACAGGACAGGACTAAGAACTTGAGTAAAAGGAAACTTGAAGTAAGGCACTGAAGGATGGCTGAGCATGTGGAACAGTGGGGATGAGAAAGGTATAAAGGAGTGACAAAGCAGCCTTCTGGACTGGAAAGCACTGGGGTAGAAGCTCTGGGCTGGAGAAGACAAAAGGATTAGAGAATGGGAGCAGCAGAAACTGATTTACCCTGGAGTTCATCCTCCCTGAGCATAGCTGACCTTGTCTGGGGGCTGGGACATTCCCCACCGTTGCCTCTTTCCGATTGCCTTTGGCCATGGGAAGCAGAGCAGCTGTGGACTTTATGAGGGCAACACATTTTGAAGAAGCCTGATCACTTCCTCTTCTCCACACACAGTCTGCTCCTGCTAACTCACTAAGACATGCTAAGATGAAAGTGATTACCCGTTCAGTACCTAGAGGTGGGGGGGAAATAACAGAGCTGAACAGGAACTTTTTACAAGACCCTGTAGTGATAGGACATGGGGGAACGGCTTTAAACTGAAACAAGGCAGGTTTAGATTAGGTATTAGGAAGAAATTCTTTACTGTGAGGGTGGTGAGACCCTGGAACAGGTTGCTCAGAGCGGTTGTGGATGTCCCATCCCTGGAAGCGTTCAAGAGTAGGCCGGATAGGGTTTGAACTTTATGATCTTTAAGGTCCCTTCCAACCCAAACCATTCTGTGATTTCAAGATAATACTGAGATAATACTGACAAAAATTCTGGCACTGCTCACCAACCCACCAATGCTCCAGCCATTAAGTAGTATTTTGTGAAGGCAGAAAAGCAGGTGTCAAATAGTTCCTCCATATCTTGTTGGGAGGTGTACCTTGAGGACACCACTACAGCTTGATCTGTACCACAAATGCCACCCCTTTAGACTGAAAGGCTGCCTTGAAAATCCACTCAGGTTATCAAACAGGGTCACCCAAACTAGAGCTGAACACATTAACTTTTGAGTGATTCATACACAAACCAATTGTGAGTTTCCCTCTAGGCTACCTGGATCCTAGTGCTGCTGTGCAGATTATGGAAGGAGGTTTCCAGAAAGGAGCATGCAGAGAAATAAAGGTGCAGGGAGGAGCCAGGAGCCGCTACCTCTCACAGGAGCAAGTTACTGCAGATTAGCTGAACGCAGTAATTTGCTCCTGTGCGAGGCAGCAGCTCCTGTGCTTGCTCTGGTGCAGGACTGGTGAGACACATACAGACTGGCAGCTCTAGACAACAGTACAGAGGTCAGATAGGCATGGAAAGCAGGGAGTATGGAGTGAAAAATTCAGCATGTGCAGCAGGAGGGCTGGAAAGAGGTAATTGGCACTGCAAGGGTGGAAGGTGCAGAAGGAAAATGATGACCAATGAACAAGCGTATGGCTTGAGGTGCCTGGTTTCTCAGGAAGGAAGCTGCCCTGCAACAGGCAGTGGTGGGCATAGAGCTGCCTACAGCATTGCTTCAGTTATTCACTACCCCTAGGAAACAGAACACGCAACTTCTTCCTTACATTTCAACAAAAGCACTTACAAAATTCCAAAACTGGTGACAATTTATCAAATAATGTCTTGCAGTATTTTATTAGGCAATCCTAAAATTTAACTCGACATACATTATGTTTGAAGAGTAGTTCATCATTCCACATAAGTCAAGTAGTCTGATTCTTTATTTCTGGTTTTATTCTTGATGGCTGCCTGTTTCACCAGCTCCTGCAACCACCAGAGCACCTGACCCCAGATGAGTTTGATTCTACATGAGTTTGTTTTGGTTTTTAGGAGCTTGCTAAGTGCTATAGCCCGCTATGAAAGCTTTGCTGGATGTAAGGAAACTTCACTGTTGTATTTTATAATCACAAAGGTATCTGAGGGCGTGCAAAACTGCAGAAACTTCCAAACCAAAACTCATCTTGACACTGTGTGTGTATGCCTACTTTTAATGACAACATGGATGGAATTGACTGCTTTCTGCAAAGGACGAGGGGCAGCTTCTGCTGTGGTCTGTTCTCTTACCTGAAAGAACTCTCTCCAGAACAGACAGGTTTTTTTCTGGTTTATATGAACAATGGATTGAAACCTGAAACATCCTTAGTGTCTGCCTGGAAGGGATCTTGCCCTATCAGAAATTTTTAGAGAGGAATTCCATTGATGAGATAATGAGATAATGGGATGAAGACACATGGATTACTGACACACTACAGTCAGAAACAGCAAAAAGCAGGTACACAATGGTGCTGGGAACTGATGTAACAACTTCATCCTTCATATGCTGCGGGCACACTTGCAGAGGCCTCACAGAGGTTGGTCTTGAAAAGATTTCAATCGTGAGAAGATGTGTCCCAAGAGTGGAATAGTTGTGAAGCAAAATGTAAAGAAAACAATATCCTGACACTCAGTGGGGCTACTGACCTTTCTGCACATCTGCATCTTTATTACTAAGAACATCTCAGTGTACACATCAGTGGTTGATTAAGGCCAAAGATGCAACACACCCTGTTTTAGGTATAAATTGTAGAGTCAGAATAAAATTTTAAGAAAATCTCTGTGACCACACTCACATTCTTAACTCCCATATTTAAAATAGCTATATAATAGAGATTAATATTAGTTATGAATGTTTTGATACTGAATTTTAAAATGTATCTTTTGTGTGACAAGCATATACAAAGACTACTGCTGATATGCTCTGTATGTGCTTTTAACTGTCTCTGAAAATCACTCTGGATGTATTTGCACATTTCAGGCAGAAATTACTGTTAGAAGTCACAAACACAGATGAACAGCTCTGACCACAGAAGTAACACCTTTGTAAGTTAAATAACTGTATTTTCAAACACTGCTTGAATGTTCTTAATGGGTAGCTTTGAGGATAAAGGTAGCTTTCATACATAATTTCATAAATTTTGTATTCAATTAAGCAAATTCATTATTCCAGTATGTCATTATTGCACAAGATGACCCACGCACAAATAAAGCACTACGATACAGCAGAAAGGACAACATATTCATGTGATGAAGCTGATGTCCTTTTAAGAGCATAATAAATATTCTGCATTTATCCTGTGTTCACTTAAACTGAGAGGGAAAACTGTGCACTGTGCTGCAATATCATAACCATAGAAAGAGAAGCAGCTCCCTAAGTAGTTTCTTGAAGAATCATTTTAATTCTACTATAGTGATATTCCAATTATATTTTGCTTCTTGTATATGATAATAATTTCCTATTGGTTTAAAACTCTAATTATGTATTTTCTAGGAATATAAAAACAAGTGGAAAATCAGAAAAGCCTAAACAGAGAATTATGAAAAATGATGTTAGGGTCAAAAGAATTAAGTCCCTACATTTACTGTTTTTCAAGATAATTAATTATTTCATTGATTTAATTCACTGACTATTGTAAGAGTGAAGCAGAGAAAATACTACACTAGGTATTATGAAATATTTAAAAATATATAAAAGGATCCAGTACAAGTTCTGGAAAAGGCTAATAACAGTGCTTGTAAATTTAAACTGGCATGCATATATGGTCTGCAAACAACATGCATTTCCTCTTGTTCTAGAAGTATAGAGAGTCAAGAACCTGACAGTTCCCAGAAGCAGTGCATGCAGAACAAGGACAATGGCAACACAGGGGCTTCACAGGCAAGAAAGAAGACTTGTCTCCTGCTTTCCACAGTGCATTTATCAAATGCTCATCAGTCAAGAAAGAAACCTTTTTTTGTGGACAAATATAAGCTATCCTAGTATAATCACCACAGTAAGGAATAGGCAAATAGACTATCAGACAAATACTTGATTTAGGACATTCTTCCCCAAATTAGAGCACAAATTGGAAAAAGTTATGAGAGAACTTGAAGCAATATTATGCACTGCTGGTTACAGTAAAGATGCAAAAAACCCTGGGTTAGAACACAAGGGGAAAAAGGTTGGGAAGCAATACATCAAAGTGCAAAAACAGAGATGGTAAACAGTTTTATAGTGCTAAATTCATCTCTACAATAAACAACCCCAGAGAAATGTAAGTAAACCTCTTTCATTCCATGAATTCTGAATTTGAAGAATAGTCCAAGCCAAGTTAATGGTGACTGCAATTAACATAAAAGTGTATTCTAAACAATAATCCCAGGGAAAAAACACAGTGGGTAGCATGAACTACAGACTTGAATTTAACACCCTCAGCCCTTCCACTACAGTACTACAATAATGTGTGCCATTAGTCGTATTAATAAGCATGGTGTTTTCCAGCACATGCAACTCAGGCAACAGTATCCATGTTATGTGCTAATTGCCCTTCGAGCTCCTATGTGTGGTACTTGAAAGGCTTCACTGAACCACCTCACTCCCTACAGTAAATCACCTATCTGTCACTGACTGTTGATAATGGGAATCTTGGCAGTAACTGATCCCTGAAAGACACATTTCCACTGAACAATGTCACCACTGTTATATACCAAATGAAATAAAAATTACATTTAGAGGGCTTGAAACTGCAAACTGAAGTGACCTCATATCTAAGGTAATGGTCTGCAAGTGATGCTAGACCATCAAAAAGAATAAACTGACTAATATGAAGGTTTACTTTGACTTAGTGGCATTTAATCTGCATTAATTTTTGATAAAGTGTTTGGCTGTGGTGGGGCTTTTTTCGGGGGGGCTGGGGGTGTTTGTATACAAACACTTTCCTAAAGACAGGGAGATTTTTTCAAGGCACATTCTTGCACTGGATAGATAAAACCACAATATCAGATGTTTCCAAACAACACTTCTTTTTGTGTGCTGCATTTATGTCTAGCACTGATAATATTTTAATGTTTGTCCAAAGCCTGTTTGGCTTTGCTTTACAGGCAAATAACATAAAGAAGCATTTTGACTACATTTACATATAACCTATCCATAAAAAATAAAAAGGAAAACTAAGTAGAAACAAAAATTACCTATTAAATAATCATGCCCATTCCTCCACCAATGGAATATTACTCCCTGTAGTATAATGAGCAATTTGGCCAGGCTGGCCATAAATTATCTGGAAAATGAGGCTGCTTGCCTTTTCCTTTGGGAGGTTATTACGTAGTTCAAGAGATTTCACTATTAGAATCTATTTCTGATAGTAAACATCAATTTTTCTTTCTGAATATCATCCCTTTCATCTCACTGAAATATAGGACAAGAGCTAGGAACTATTCCCAATTTGCTTAAAGATCCGCCTGACATTGGCTGTGATGCAACTCTGCCCAGATTTATCCATGTATCACAAAGCCTGAGCACCCACACAGCTCTGCAGTGGCCTCACTGGAACACCATAAATTCACATTCTAGTGTATGACCCCACAGGGTCCTTTCACCTTGGCCATCTTTTAAAATATAACAGACATCACAATATGGCAAATTCACCTACCAGAATTAAGTGAAGAATTGATACCACAATGCGAAGCTTTGTATCACGAGACATAAATAAAATAAGTCTCATTACATATATTTTAAAGTCAAAACAACGACATTTTCAGTGTTTCAAGAGTTACTTGAGAAAAACAGATTTGTAACAACTAAGATATAGAAGAAATGAGATAATGAAAAAAAAAAAACCAACTCAAGCATATCCAAGTAGAAAACTTGTAAAAAAAATGTTCAGCAGATTCACTTGATCATGTGGAAATACAGGAAACAAGCAAGAAAGATAGGGAGACTGTTGAAAAGGTAGTGGATTTGTTTGTGCCCACTGAAAAGATAAAGGCATCTAGTCAGGAACATGAAATGAAATCCCTGCAGAACAAAAGGTACTAAAAGAAAAGCTCTGGGGTTATACTCATAATGAAGGTGAAATAAATCACCAAATCCTGATGAAACATACCCAAGATTTCTGACATTTCTTAATATGGAGGGCCTGAATTGCTATTAAAAAAAAAAAAAAAATCCAAGACAATCTTACACACAAAAATAGGGCAATTTCTGCAAACTTCCCAGAGCCCTACCCTTTAGCACAGCATTGTTCAGCATGCCTACCTTGGCCACGCATGCCAGTGCTACTTAGGAGGTTGCACATCCCCTGCATTCACACTGTGGCTGCATCTGCTTCTCTTTTGATCATTTTAATGAAAGAGTGCTTGAAAAGTAGTGGGGGACGGGAGAGGCAGCACACTGACATAATCAATTCAGACTGGCAAAAGGCGTCTGTTACAGTCTTCTTCCACAGTAATTTATTTAAAAAAACCCATAAAACTAGGCAGTAAGTACTTTTATATGGAAGACACTTTTTACTGTTATGGCCAAACCCTGCTTAAGAGATTGGACAGGCAGAATAAATGGTCAGTTTCCATCTTGGCAAAGGCCAAGCGACTACTCAATTTATGTAACAGACTGTTTAATATATTTATTAGTAATCAGAAAAAGTCATGAACAGAGAAAGTCTGCTGATGAAGCAAGTTATGAAGCAATGGCTGGCAACTCTAGCTAGCTTACAAAGTTCATCACTTTGAAAGGAAGCTGATGTTGTATTTAGAACCACTCATACAACCTCAGCATTACTTTGCTCTGAAGTGAAAGATATGTGCTCTTTTGTGTATGAATAAGGGAAAGGTACTTACATCATTTAACTAAGGAATGTATCATAATGTGAATGAACCTGTCAAATAGAATTCTGCTATTTCCTAACATTTAAACGGTTGACTTCAAAGCTCACTGAATTTTCTTTCCCCATTAAGTTTTGTCATTCCTTTGTTCTTGGTGTTTCTAATTTAAAACAAACAAACAAACAAAAAACAAACAAAAAAAACCACAAAAAAAAAACCTCAAAACCCGAACAAAATAATACAAACCACCAACCAAAAAAACCCAGAAAAATCCAACAAAAAAAAAAAAAACCCTGCAAAAAAAACCCAATCCCCAGACTTCCATCCTGCACAACTATTCTAAATCCTAAGGGCAAAGCTGGAAAGTTGAATGCTCTGCAATTTTAACACAGGTTGTTACTACTGAAAAACCATGACAAAGAACTGGCGAGGAAGCTATGATCAGGTGATGTCATCTGGCTACATTTTCCCCCATTCTGCCCTTCATTTGACAGCACAGATGCTCCAACAATTTTCTGGTTTTCCCAGTGCCCTGCATGCCACACCAGTGGTGGCAAGACCTGAGGGGTACCCTGAGTAAAGCAGGTGGTAACAGTATCCTTTTCACAATGCAGGGCAAACCAAAGATTGATAGATGATCTCTATTTAATTTCTTGCAACAAAAGAACAAGGAGTCATTGAATTATGCCAATTGAGTGAGAATTCAAATATTATAAATATTTAATCACAAAACACATAATTAAACTGCAGCTCATCGACACTGCTCTGGAGTGCAAGAGAAACAGGGATTGAACATGTATGTGCATAATAAAAATACCTAGAAGACTAAAAATTTCCCCTTAAAATAAAACAGAGAATATAAAATTCACCTGTCTACATTGATCAGGATATAATCAGTATGAAAATTCCCATCTTCTTATTAAAGATCCTCCACGGGAAGGCATCATGAAAGAGCACCCTTAGCTGTATGTATGCACACAGCCAGACCACTCCAACTGATTTTCTTCCTGTTTCTCCACACCACTTTAATCATTTATTCAAAATAAATACTTTATTAATTAATCATGCACAACCAGAAAAATGATTGAATTACAGTCTGCAAACCATTTAGGTATGGGCTCATGGGGGACTATGCAGATTGCAATCCCAAGGTGAAGCCTGTAATGAACAACGAATTGTTTGTTTGGAATACAGGATATGCACCCAGCTGCCACTCTATCCAGACCCAAGTGCCACCAGCAGAATGCATGAACAGCCATCTGCTGCAAACAAACCTACCACCCAAAATAAGGTAAGAAGTCTGTCAGAGACTTCATAAACTCTACTGAATGCTTCACTCTTATTACTGAAACCTGTACAGAAAGTGCAAGATTTAGCTCTTCTGTTAATTATAAAATTAAATCCCTCAGCATAATCATTACACGAACTTGTAAATGAAATTTCTTTTACAGAAATTCTTCAGGTCATAATAGACAAAAATGTAGTATTCCATATTCTGAAGTATTAAGAAATGCAGATTTCCTGGGTGTGAGAAAATAAAGGACTATTATTTAGTAATATCAACTAACACTGTAATACTGATTATTGCATCTGTAATCTAGAAGGCATTTGCAGGAAAGCTGCCCTGTGTTTCTGGTGTGTTACATTGCTGGGAAAAAAAAAAAATCATATCTGTATCCTGACCCATAAGGCTCCTTTCTCTATAAGGAAAATCACTGCTTTGTATCAGAGCGCTCTGCTTCAGAAGTGCCACATCTCCTCCAGCAACCCCTTTATCCATTTCTCTGTCTTTATTTATGACTTTAATGTTCAGCTTCCCCTTGGTTTTGTTTTCTACAGACTTTTTAAGATGGCTATATCCCTTTATTACATTCCACCCCCCTTCCTCCTCATTTCTCTGACCTTTTATCCCAGTTCCCAAATTTAGAGGGGAAGCATACTTTTATCAAAGCCACCAGGAGGGGAGTGGGAATGCACTGCGATGATGGCAGCTTGGACAATGCTAAGAACCGGAAGGCAGACAGGATTAGGAACAAATAAAACCTTCTGAGATGCCTCTGCTCCACACACAGCATTTGCTTCATGTCAACAACTCCAAGGTTTGCAACTACCGTTCCAGTTTCTCCTGAGCAGCCATGATCTCCACTCCAGTTTAAACCCCAGGCAGATACTAAAACCACACAGGGCACTAGCCAGGCTCCCTCCTGCCCAGGCACTTGGCATGTGGTCACATCTCAGTTCACACCCCAAGAACTCCCACACAGCCAGACCCACTTCCCTGTGTGAGAAAGAGGACCAGGAAGCATCACCATCTTAAGGACCTGCTTCTACAAAATTTTTTGTCCAATACAACCATTTTGCAAGCTCTTCATATGCTATCAGTATTTCTTTTTCAATGCCAGCTTTATAGACTTTCTTTAAAATTATTAATCCATTTTGTGACACACTTTAAAAAGTCAAATAAGTTGAAGTCTGTCTGATAAGCAACTTGCAGAAATGTATTTTTTCTATAAAATGTGGGAAGAAATAATCGAATTCTTTAATAAATTTCTGTAGTATTATTACACAAGGAGAGCATCTTTCCATTCAATGTATCGAATGGTTAGTTTTCATTATGTAGGGCACATGTGAAAGACCAATTATGATTAAATGAAAACTGCACACAACAAAAAATTGGTTACTTCAAGACCCTGGCTGAAAACCACTGATTTAACTGGTATCAGGATGACCTGCTTTGTCGCTTCTTTCATCTCTTTCTAAGAAGATTTATGTAATGTAAATTATTAAGTTATTAATTAACAAAGGTATAGTAAAGCAGGGGTGTTTTTCCATTTTGTAACATGCCTCCAAGACATAATTTTTTACTGCAAGCAATTTTGCATGCCCTCTTGGACTATAATTTACCCTTGCTAAAAAAAGCTGGCTAAAAAAATTAGTGCAACGTGGTTCAGTATATTTTGGTTTTCGAAGCAGAACATCCTCATGATGGTTTTATAAGGTACCTGCATGGATAATAAGCCTTTTAAAGTAATATAGCTAACTACAATTAATTACCAGTATCACAGAAAAAAAATTCACATAGTTCATTATAAAAATGGTGAAGTTAATTCAGGTCTGATTTAAGGTAGGACGAAGTCCCTAAGAAAAAGTAGTATGTTTTCTTAGATGAAGCGAAACAGATGGGAAAAACAAGGACTAGAGCATGCAAATAAATCTCAAGTATGAAGAAACACTTTGATGTCTAAAAATTTGGCTATTTTTTAATATATCTATGATAAGCATAACAAAATAACATAAGCTATTGCCTTTTCCTATATAGCAGCTACATCTTCAGACCATCAAAGAGAAAAACTTATCAATCAGCATACAGGAATGCAATTCCAGCTATTTCATGGAAATTATACGCATTTTAACCAGGACTTTAATCACTTTGGAGTAGTGATAGCAAATAAAAAATAATCACCTTTACTGGGAAACCAACTCTGAAGTCTCACATACAAATATGGGCGAGAGAATCAAAGGAGAATGAATAAAACTTCAGCAGGAACACAAAATTGATTCTATCTGGGAACAGTAACACAGAAATGAGAAGAGAGAGAAGAGAGAAAAGGGCAAACTGGTAGAGCACATATTACTGTAACAGATGATGGGAAACCTACATTTTAACACATCCCTGCTGTCAAATTTTATACCAGCTAGAAAACCCAAGTGCTGAGTGTCTCATATCTTCCTTTACAACCTTGTTTCTTAAAAGAAGTGAAATTGGTCAAAGTTATTCTGTTTACTCAGCTACTACAGATCTGTGCTCTGGTTCTGTGCTCTGTTCCAGCACAGCCATTGGGGTCAGCTCTTTGTGGAAGAACTCAATTTCTTTTGGACATTCCTCTGCTACATTTTACATGCACAGATTAGTGACAATTAGATTATGCTGATAGTTCCTCCAATTCTACTTTTTTGGGGTCTAAATATTTAATTTCAAATTCAGAATATTGCTTTTATTTTTCACACCCAATGTTTACACTGGAAGAAGTCTTATACATGATTGATTTAAAATGCACAGAAAAAGAATTAGCTCTAGGTTAACTTTATATGTAAATACATTCCTGAATCAGTGAAAGAATATCTATCAGACAACAATTAATGCAAATACTGCAAAATCAAGGTTCAATTGTTCCTTCAGAGGAATCTTTATCTGTTTAAAAATCAAATAGGCCAGTCCTTTTTTGAAGTTTTTTTCCACACACCACCTTGTTATTATGGCAGAGAAAATTTATTACCAGAGAGCAAACAGGCATTTCATTCAGATATAAATCACTCACAGCTAAGATAGAACATAATTATTGTACTTGACATTTGAAAACTAAGAGAAAGGAAAAGTTAATTGTTTTCCTTAGGACCAGAATGCAAGAAGAAGGGTTTTTAGAGAAGCTAGAGAATTCTTGTTCATTAAGTTATGAAGATGCCCAGGCTAAAATACTCTGAGGGAAAGAAGTATTCAATCTTATACTTGAGAGCTTGTGGGTAAGAAATAATTTTGCAACTCTCAACTTTATCAAGCTTGCACACGTGGCACAAACATATTTTCTGCAACTGTCCCAATATCCCAGACAGTTCCATAAATCCAGTTTAGTCTGTCTCTACAGCAGTTGAAATGATGGTTATTCTCCTCAACTACACACTATCCTTTCTTCATTCATCAATTTTCAATAAACACCACCTTTGTCTAAGCTTATCAGTGGTCTTGCCTTATATAGAAAACTGGTTGGTATCTACAGAAACTCCAGACTTATGGGAGTTGCAGGTATTTTTATTGTTAATTTTGTTTACTTGAGTAGAAAGCTACCACAGGTACCAATAAATAAATAACAGATTATGTAAAATGAGGGTAGAGAAGGAAGTTCTCTAGAATCAGGTTTCCTCCACCCTGCTTCTTCCTGCCACTCACCCTTCCCACTGCTAATATATTTCCATAACTTTTGTATTGCTGTCTTTTCAGGTCCCCTCGTTAATTAAACTTGAGGATGAGGATTTGTCAAAAGAAACCAAACAAAACTGCTGCCAGCTTCTCTGTTGACAGAGTTGCTGTTTTAGAGCTTCAGAAACCCATTTGACTTTTTTAAAGTGAAAAGGAAGACTTGTGATTCTGGAGCTATTACATCATAGAAATTAACTTTAAATAGTTGCCAAATGTTTGCCCTTTTGTGATATTCATCCCTGTTTTTCTGTGAGAAACATCTATGCATTTTGTCTTGCAAGACATCTGTATGAATTCAAATTTAGTCAATGAAAGGAATAATTCAAGTTGAGCAATAACAGCGATATACCTTCTTAACAAGAAGATATATCAGTAAATAAGAGTACATAACTAGATTGCACTGTTTAATATTAACCTGGTAAAAAAACACACAAAAGAGAAGCAACTCTGCAAAGTCTACATCTATAGCCTCTTTATGCTACGTATTTCTGGACTGTTTAAAAATCTTTCTGCATGAAACTTTCATTTTAGGGGAGTCATCAGTTTCATAACTCAGCTTTCAGCAAAAAATACCTTTGGACCAAGTGCTGTATAAAATCCTTTGGGAAATGAATGACGCTCAGTCTATACAGGGGAAAAGAGCAGAACAGACAGCTGTGTCATTTCAGCATTAGTTCTTTCCTGCAGTCAATAGGGTTCATAGCTCTTCCTTAGGCTTGTCCAGTAAATTTGTCAACAGCATAAGTTTTCAAGTAACTGATACAGGTTTAAATGTGTGGGACCAATTTACTTTCACTCAAATGAAAGTATTTTACAGGTGTAAAGAAATGGACCCTCCTCCGGCCAAAGTCTGGACATAGGCGTGCCTTTTGCTCATAGAGGTTCTATCAAACCACAAAATTTGCCAGCCAAATAACATCAAAGAATCTTAACTTAATCTCTGAAAAAGGCAGGATATCATCTTCAGAAGACACATGGAAAACTCCTCCGTACTCCATGTATCTGAATTTTACAAAGAAACAACTGGCATGTGATACATGAAAAAAGAAAACAGGCTGTGTAATAGCTTCTTCTTATTTTTAATATGAGAGCAAAACTAAAGTAAACAACAGAGAAATTATCACCATGAAGAAACCATAAATCATACCTTATTAGATGGCTGAGAAAAAGAGAACCATGACCAGTTTTGAATATATCATTTTGGTGATATAATCCAAATAACTGAAGCTAATACTTCTGCTGTTAAAACAAGCTGTATTTATGGCCTGTTTTAGGTGGAAGAAAGCATTTCCTTGCTGTACCATCACCTCTTCTAAAACCAAAACATAATTCTAGCTTATCATGATACAGAATTCACCTTTTGAAACACAATTTTCTTAACACATAAGTAAAATGTGTGAAGATTTTTATAAAAGTGAGCACTGTGCAGAAACGAAGGGCAAACCTCCTGCTCAGCGGGACTCGAGTAATTTCTCCGTCTCTTCTTGAATGAGACCAGTATGATCAACACTAAGTCCTGAGTCAGAACTGTGTACAGATCATTTTAATTACAAATTAAGAAGTCAGAAGTGTTACTGATACATTAGTTGAGAAGAGTTAACCATGTCTATAACAGATTTCTCCTTCTGGAGGAGAGATAACAGTCCAGAGCCTTCATTAGTACTTATCCAACTCACTTGTGAAACTGTCTTAAACTACTCCACAAATCCAGAGATCTCCTACAACTGAATATCCACTTTCAAGTAGAATTTTGTACTCCTGAGAAAAAATACTAAAATCCTGAGAATTTGATATTTGATACTTTAACATTCACCAAGAGTGAAGTGCTTTTATAAACATCTGTGCAAAATGATGGTTTTGACACGCAGACTTGACAGGGAAAAATAAAATCATCAAATTCACTATCCTGTTTCACTCTCCTCATTCCAATTTTCTCTATCCTATAATTAGAGATATACACATTATATTTAATTTATAATATACTGATAAATATTTGCTCACAGTGCAGTCTTCTAATACTTAATGAAAAAAGGCTTTAAGTATGAAAATACCCAAAGATTATAGCTTTGAAAATATTTAGTTGTTGTAAGGGGGGAAAATGCCATCTGCTGGGTACAGCTGAGGACTGTCCTTTTCTTACCAACACACCATGCTGCCCTGAGAGAGTCTTCCCTGCACTTTATAATTAATTTTTCCCATCTTGAAAACTGATACAGATACATGCACTGCTTTTGGGGAATATATAATAAAAACCTCATTAAAACTCAGTAACAAAAACTTCTCACTGTATACCTCCCAGAGGTTAAGAGGTCTGACAATACATCGGATCACTAGCAAAAAAATAATAATGCATTTAATTTTTCAAGACCATTAGAATTGTTGCTACCACACCCTCTTNTGCCCCCCCCCCCCCCAAATACTTCACATGCTTTTGTACCTTCACATACATAAATTTCACTGTTAGGTGATTAAAAAGTTATTCAACTTATACATACAGAGCAGAGGAACACACTCTGTGTGAAGTGTTCATTCTTTATCAGTCATGTACAACTTTTCTGTCATTTGTAACCCACAGAACACTGGTTGGTAGAGTACAGGTGAAGAACAACTCGGTTACCTAGCTTAAAAGCATCAAACCAAGGCATTGAAAACCTCGTTAATAAAGCAAGAAAATATGAAAAATAAGTGGAGAATATCCAGTTAAGAAATATATTTGTATGAAGAGAGTGAAAAATGAGAGCAAAGTCTGATGTAATGAAATAGGTAAGCTTTAAAATCAAGAATTATGACAAAAGCTAGATAGGGTTTCCATATGTAAATATGAAGAAGAAAAAAGTTGTTTTAATTCATAAAAGACAATGAGATTCTTTTATGTTTTTGTTTTTAATTTTACAATGTAAAGTAACACCTGTCATCTGTGTGTGTATATACACACAAACATATGCACATAGGTATATATATTTTTAAATAAAAAATTCTGATTCATTTAATATGAAGCTGAACCAGCATACAATCTTGGAAATCTGGGTTTCAAAGTTAAAATAAAGGCTTATTTCTCATATATACAATGATGCTAAAAATTAAGTAGGTCTTGTGAATGTACATATCTTCCTTGTGTTTAAGATAAAAGCCTTGAAGTTGATTTCAGAATAGAATTCAGTACAAAATCATGTTTGTACTTCGCACTCACTCACTGTTATGTCTGCTTTGTAAAAAGCAAACAAGCATAAAACTACAAAAATAAGGAATTTTGGCCTTTTTAAGATCTCCTAGCAGGATGACAGGCTTATATTTGCTGTCAGATGGAACCAAAACTCCACTAAAAACTATTAAATGCTTTTTACACATTCCCACTTAAAGTGCAATATGGACACATGCTCCATACGCTCCAGTCACTGTTCTCTTTCGTATCACTCAGGTAACAACACGGATTCTCCACTACCATTGACTCATCATACCTTGATTATGCAAACTGATCTCCCACTGAGAGATACATGCACCCATAGCCTCACTCGTCTTAATGTGCTTCTATGACAGGATAAGCATCTTCTCCCAGAAAGAAAAATCTACAAGCTGGGTGTTAGTTAAAAAGACAGCAAGTGTGAATTACCAAACCTATGGTACATCCTAAGTCTTAAACAGATATCAAAAATCCAATTTATTTCCTCAAAATGAAAATGTCTGTTCAAATGCTAATTTTTAAAAGGCCATCATATATTGTTTTGTTAAATCATCACAACTAGAATCCTTACAAAACCAGAGATACCAGATAATTATCCTGAAAAATAATTAAGTAGCTTTCTTTTCTAATGTCTCTGAAGTTGCAAGATAAGCGCACGTACCAAGAGTTTCTCTTTGCTATCAAAGAGGGAAGGTGAAACTGCTGATAATCTCTCTGTATTTCAGAAGCCCACAGTTGCATGCATACCATATTGATAACACTGTTATGGCAGAAATGTGAACAATCTGCATAAGGGTCATTTATTTTGTTGACACATTTTGTTGCTTCCAAAGTCCTTGTGAATTCAGTAAGATGCAAAAAGCTGGGCTTCGAATGCCTAAACCAATTTCAAAACTATCTGATGGTATCAAAGCAAACTGAACGGTAGTCTTGGAGCTATGACTGTCATGAATTATTTTCATCTTTAATACATTCATTATTTAGTACTTATATCTGTTATTTTATGTTTTGTGAGTTTGGTGTTGTCAGAAAATTAAGTAATAAAATGTTCAGAAGACCAACAGAGATTAGAAACATGAACAGTATCTTTGTCTGTCCAGACTGTTTGCTCTACCATGGTGATAATTTATTTTCCCCTTTCCTTTGCTTTATTCTTCTTTTAAATACACCACAGAACGCAGTGAAGTCATCTGAGCTGAGCTTTTTTTCCCCTTGAATGCATGTGTCATAGAGTCACAGAATGGTTTGGGCTGGGAGGGACTTCAGTGATCAAGTTTCAGCCCCCTGACACAGGCAGGGACACCTTCCATTCCACTACACCAGGTCACTCAAAGCCCCATCCAAGCTGGTCTTGAACACTTCCAAGGATGGGGCATCCACAGCTTCTCTGGGCAACCTGTTCCAGTGCCTCACCACTCTCACAGTAGAAAATTTCTTAATACCTAATCTAGATCTGACCTTTTTCAGTTTAAAGCCATTCCCCCTTGTCATATCACTACAGGCCCTTGTAAATAGCCCCTCTCCAGCTCTCTTGTTGCCCCCTCTTCAGGTACTGGAAGCTTTCTCTTCTCCAGGATGAACAAGCCAAACTCTCAGCCTGTCTTTGTAGGAGAGATGCTCCAGCCCTCTGATTATCTTTGTGTCCTCCTCTGGACTCAGTCCAACAATTAAGTCTTTTAATTTTAAACACCATGGAAAAATACGTATTTTTCATATCTGTAGTAATCCTATACTAATGCTCCTTTCTGAACATGATTTAAAATTCTGTAAGCTCGTGACATGATCTGTACACATGATCTGTAAACTCAAGAAAACTGACAATAAAATCTCATTAAGCAATAAATTAAAACCACAAACACACACCACAAAAAAACCCCAAACAACTGAATATTAACTCATACTATAAACACTTAATGGAGAAAAAAATATTCTGAGTTAAAGTACCAATCATGACATACTTGAAAAATCTACAAAATACTCCTTGTGTTAAAAAGACCAAACAGTCACTACATGCAAAAATGAAAAAAATGCATTTCAGAGAAGCTCACACCAATTTCTAAAATCCATTTAAAGCACTTTGAATATGATGTTCATATATACTCTCTAATAAATCCTATAATTTAAAAACTTTGTATATACTGGTAGAAAAAAAATATGTTCACAACCGAGTTTCAGTAAGTCTGAGAGCAGCGCATCTACTTCAAGCTATAGCAAAAGGAAGATGAACATTTTTTTCTTTGTAAATTAGACGGCTTTTAAATTATGCATCTGACAAACCTTTGCAGTGTATAGCAAAGAACAGTATCAAATTCTTCATCATAAAAACTGCATGTTCTTTTACTTTGCTACTCAAAAATTTTCTCCAAAAGGATAATCCCACAATTTCTAAATTAAATGTATGTACAGTAAGTATTCTGAAAAATCTGTTTACAGTAAAGAAAGAAAGAAGAAAGAAAAAAATGCTTTAAAATACATAGTAGATTAAGTGTCTAACAATTCCATATTATTTGCAAAATATTTAACTTCTGATCTGCAAATAATCTTAGAACAAGTCTGATTGGCAAGGACCATTGCATGTCATCTGCCTCATGCTCAGGATTGGGTCAGCTTCCAAGTTATATCAGGTTGCTCACAGGCACATCTAATTAACTTCTGAATGCTTCCAAAGATGGAGACTTCACAACATGCCAGCCTACTACAGTGTTTGACCTCTATCACACTGTTTCTCCTCTTGACCTTCCACAAGTTGTGTTCCTTGCTTTTCATTTTATTAACATGTATCTCTGAGCAATGTGGCTTCACTTTCTCTATCACCTGCCATTAGGGAGTAGTAAACACCAGTAAAGTAAACACCAGTAAAGTAAAAAGCAGTACACTAAAGCATTACGCTACCTTCTCTTATTTGGACAGAGGAAATCCATTTCTCTGACTTTCTTTGTATGCCATGTTCCCCAATCCCCCCACTGTCTTGGAGGCCTTCCACTGGACTTGCTCCAGTGCATCAATGTCTTTCTCAATTTGGGGAGCCCGAAACAAGACACAGTACTCCAGATGCAGCCTCACAAATGCTGAGTAGTGGTGAAGAATCACGTGAAGAATCATCTACTCCACTGCAGCCCCACTATCACATCAGTTTGCCGCCTTTGCCCCAAGGGCTAACTCTTACCCCAGTTTCAAAGTTTTGCCTTCCAGTATCCTGAGGTCCAGTTTGCTTAAGTACTCCCTAACTTCAACTTCCCTGCATTCTGCCATGAGGCTCAATGACCTCAAAAGCCTGAGAAGATCTTGCCAAAGCAAAGGCTGCAGTGTGTGCCTTCAGCCTTTTTGTATATTTTCCACTGTCTTGTGCTGCATCGCATCACACCATTTCCTTAAGTCTTCCTTTCGTTAGCAAGGTACCTACAGACATCAGTGACTTAACTCCAGCTGAGTTTTGGCTTTCCTACTTCCTTCTCTCTAGACCTAAACACTATTTTTACATTCTCCATAGAGATCTGTCACTGTTTACAGATTCCATACATTTTATTGTTTGGGTAAGTCAGCTTAGGAATTCCCCATTCAAGCAAGCTATACCTGTTTGCCATACCTGTTTGTCCTCTTGCACAGGGAAGAGTATGTCCTTGTGCATTTGAGGAGGCTGTTCTTGAAGATCAACCAGCTGTCCTGGGCCTCTCTGCAGTTCAAACAGATCTGATGTGGGATACTACCTCTATTATACGAAAAAGCCAAAGCCAAACACTTTGAAGTCCAATATGATTTCTTCACTGCCTGCTTCTCTCATTCCTCTCAAATTTTACCACCTTACAGTAGTTTAGTAGGGGGTGGCATCAACCCTCCATTTCCACATTCACAAGCAGCAAGAAATCTAAGCTACATGGACAAATAGGAGTAAAATATCTGTACAAATGTGAATTAGGAGAGAGAAATACATGGAAGATAAGCAAATTTTGAAGAGATGGTATTTGGGAGCTTTTCTTGATCTTACTCAGAGATAGAAATGGATTTTAACAGAGTGGATAATCATGATAACTGACACAACCAACTGGAAAGACTACTTTAAGGCAGCAGCTAGTTCAAGAAAAAGGAACAGGGTCTGTAAAACATACAAGGATACATTTACATTCCAATTTGCAAGCATATAGATAATTTTAGGATGATATGAGGCAAAGCTTTTAAAAATCTGGAGAAATGAGTAGCTGAAGTAGAATAATTATCTGGCAGATGGAGATTGCCCAAGGCTGCCACTTGAACATATAAAAAGATGAAGCTGAGTTCATTTTTGAAATACAACATTAGAAATTCCAAGAGCATCCTGAGTATTAGTTGTGGAAGGTACAAGATTTTGCTCAGTGTACCAGAGTATAAATAGAGGTTAGATTCAAAGCTTTACTTTGAAAATAGTTTTCAAAGCCTGAAGCTTTACAAAAAGATTTTAAGTATCAACATATAAGCAATACAGCATAAATATTTACAGCATAGCACCTTGGTAAAATATCTGTCTACCAGTTTCCTTTGCAATGTCAGTGTTACAGCTGCACATGCATATTTCTGCCATGGTGGTATTTGGGCTTCCCCTGCCTGTGCCACCACATTGTTCTTTCTACACATAACATCCTCGTCAATCCGTTTGCACAACCATGGCCCTACATTTCCTCCTCAGAAGATCAACTCTGGTAACAGCTGAATGCTTGAAAGTAACAGCTAAGCAAATCACTCCTTTACTTTCACTTGCAACTCTCACAGTTCCACAAAAAGTAAGCAATTGCAAAGCACATGTGCTTCCTTTAACAACAGTACAGCCATAAACACACTTAACACATTCAAACATGTCCTCCTCCTGCTGTCATCCCCACGCTGCACATCTTTGCCTCTATTTGCAACATTTTGTCCTTATTTGTTCTATTATTGCTGTACCACTTCATCCGCATTCTGCCTCATAACTCCTCTGTACTCAACAGCAATGCAGCCTCAACACTGACTGTGATCTTCGGAGACTAGGGGAATATGAGATTATTATTTCTATCACCAGGGTGTTACTTGTAAAATGCCTTTCTCTGATGGATGGCACATATAACAATGAGTTTGTGCTCTTGGAAAATGGACATTCTGCAAACAGGTGAGAAGGCAAAGACTTCACAGCCCAAACCAACAACTTCAGTATCACCTAAAAGTGGAAATGGGAAGAGAGGAAGGAGCACCAACACCCTGGCCAGACAAACTATCACATCAGTTCTGCTGATCGTAGCTGATTCAATTATCTCACATGATTTTGCAGCCAGTTACTATTTTTTTTTTTCAAAGCAGAAGACTGAGGAAGACTAGCTTATAAAAAGGATAAGCCATCCTGTGACAGACAACATTGCTACATGAGAGCAAATCAAGAACATCCCGGCTATTTTGAACTAGTTGCAGCTTTTCTTCTCCTCCAGTCTTTTTTAGTTTGCAAAACAAAAGGGACAACATCACTTCTTAAAAAACGGAAGAGATCCACTTGCCTGTAGTGATGGTATCTATATCTGGTTGTTGATTTGTAATTTCCAACATATCCAAGGATATCCCCACTATCCTTGAATATATTGTATTTTATCTCCCATTTTTTATTACTTGACAATGCCCAAGCTAAAGAGAACTTTGCCTAAACACTGTTTGGGATTTTCTCCATATGGTCCAGTTAACTATGGATACAATAAAAAAATATAAACTTAATAAATAATTCATGTCTATTTCAGATTACTAACCTTTTTTAGAGTACATCTTTGAAGATGAGTAAAATCTTCGATGTTTTCTAGCACTTCAAGGTACTAGATAAAATTTATATTATCCTGTGATTTGAAATGGCATCAAATTGAACCAGTAAGATATTAATTCAAAGCAAATAAAGCAAATGCAATTTGATTTTAGCAGTCTGATTCAGATAAAATTAAGGGACTTGCATGGGCTAATTAAAAATCTGTAAAAGGAAGCATGGACATTTAAGAAATTCTGGTTATGGAAACTACCAGAAATATGGTACTATGTGACATTTTCAGCTGATATTTGTGACATTTAAATAAGGCTCAGAGGTAGTTTGGGGTTTTTTGGTTTTTTAAGAAATACTCATACAGTCAGACATTTTGAGAAAAAGCATCTCTACTATTTAAAAGCAGTCTTCCCTGTAATATAAGTGAGATACTGCACACAGCAAATAAATATCCTTCACATTCTCTACTGATAAGGTGATTTAACTCATAGGTCATTGGGAAACACAGTTAATGTGCTTAAGACCCTCTTATTTTATTTTTTTGTGAGCATCATCATAATTTAGGAAAACACAAGGTACTGTTATATGTGAGACCATTGTTCTAATAAACCTGAAATGAAAGCAAAGTGCTGGGAAGTGGGTCAACATTTTTAAAACACATGTAATGTTAGGGCTTTTCAGTTCACCTGCTGTGTTTCACAAGAGACAAATGGTGAAGTACTCTCTTGTTTAACCGATTTAATGAGTTGCTGGTTGTTACTGCAAGGTTTCGTGATAGGGGGTTTTGGTCTTTTTTTTTTAAAACTAACTATATTGATGTAATGAGAAGAGACTGAGAGAGAGCATAAGCTGAAATTCTTGCAAACAACACAAAAAGAGTTAATCAAACCATCATCCCGACGCTTGGAAAGGCTGGACTATGACAATACTCAGGGGACAATTACCAAGGCTCAGCTGATAAGATGTAACTCACTAAGGTGCAATAATGCAATTTCTTTCAAATATGTGCACTGAACAGGAGTGTCAGTATTAGGTCACTGAGGTTACAGAAACCCTGCCTTTCTTTGGGATGCAAGAGTATCTTTTTTCTTCATGTTTATTCTTCGTTATGCAGTCTTCATCTTTATCAGGCTTATTCTAAAAGTACCTCACAGATCGTAAGACCAATTCTTTTTTAATTCAATGGCAAAACTCCCTCCAGTATCAAGAGCGAAATAACTGAAGCCCAGATTAAAAAAAAAAAAATTGGTCATTCATCCGTAACGGGACTACATCTGGGGTGAAACAGCAGCTATTTTGCAGTTAACGTTTCTATTGCAGACTGATCTATGGATGGAAAAGCTCAACTCAAAACACAGGGGAATTTACATAGATGGAAAATAATCGCACTGACTAAAATCTGGCAAACTCCCCAGAGGTAACTCCTTTATTCAGATGAAAAATGCACAAGATTGTTTACAATTGTTCAGGATCTCAATTACATATGCTATCTAAAAGACATGTCCAACAGCTGACAGAACTCTAATCTCATGCTACTGAATAAATAATGCTCCTATATGCTTTTTTTTTTTTTTTCACTATTTGTGTGAGCAGGGAACTATAAATGCAAGGGCTGCATGGTTGGAGCTTTGTGATTTGGTTCAGTTTGTATCACTACTGCCCAGGCTATAAACTGTGATAAGATCACATGCACAACAGTAGCACAGGCTTAGTTATGTCTGCATTTCAAGCTTTAAAGATGAATCTGTAAATCAGAACAGAGGACTTGGAAATTACAGACAATCCCTGTGCACATTGCTTCAATCTCTTAAGTATTTGAGATCAATACTTGGGCTTCTTATTTGTCTGTTTGAGGTCAGTACAAAGGCATACCTTCTATTTCTGTAAATGTTATTTGCCTAAATGTGCCAAAACGACATGCAACTTTGTAAATTCTATAACAGTCAGCCACATCTGTAGTATTTTGCTGTCAAATGCCTGACAGATTTACTGGTGGAATGGCAGATCCCAGAGGGTCATGATCAGTGGCACAGGGTCTAGTCAGAGGCCTGTCACTAGTGGTGCTCCCCAAGGTTCAGTAGTGGGCCAAGTATTGTTTAACTTATTTCTCAATGATTTGGATGGAGGGGCAGAGGCCTCCTCAGCAAGTTCACTGATGTCACAAAGCTGGGAGGAGTGGCCGATACCCCAAAGGACAGTGCAGCTCTGCAGAAGGACCTTGACAGGCTGAAGAGAGGGGCCGAGAGGAACCTTCTGAAATTCATCAAAGGCAAATGCAGGGTCCTGCACCTGGGGAGGAATAACCCCATGAACCAGTATAGGTTGGGGGCTGACCTGCTGGAAAGCAGCTTTGCAATGAAAAACCTGGGGATTCTGGTGGACAACCAGCTGTCCATGAGCCAGCAGTGCCTTTGTAGCCAAGAAGGCCAATGGTGTCCTGGGGTGCATTAGGAAGAGCACTGCCAGCAGGTTGGGGGAGGTGATCCTGCCCCTCTACTCAGCCCTGGTGATGCCACATCTGGAGTGCTGTGGCCAGTTCTGGACTCCTCAGTACAAGAGAGTCACAGAGCTCCTGGAGCAGGTCCAGTGGAGGGCAACAACCATGACTGACAGACTGGAGCATCTCTCTTACAAGGAAAGGCTGAGGGAGCTGGGCCTGTTCAGCCTCAGGAAGAGACGACTGAGAGGGGACCTCAACAATGTCTGTAGGTATCTGAAGGGAAGCTGCCAAAGAGGATGCAGCCAGGCTCTTCCTGGTAGTGCCAAGCAATAGGAGAAGAGACAATGGGCAGAAACTGATGCACAGGAAGTTTTACCTAAATATGAGGAAGAAGTTCTTTACTGTGCATGTAACTGAGCACTGGAACAGGTTGTCTGGAGAGGCTGTAGAGTCTCTGTCACTAGAGATACTCAAGAACCATCTGGATGCAATCCTGTGCCATGAGCTCTGGGGTGACCCTGCTGGAGCAGTGTCGTTGGGCCACATGGCCCACTGTGGGCCCCTCCCAACCTCACCCATTCTGTAATGCTGTAACTGTGCTTTGGATTACTGAAGAAGAATACTTTCTTTACCTAAAATGTTGAAACCAATATCAATCCTTGCTTTTAATCTCAGTGTGGTGGGAGGAGGCAGGAAGTCTAATGTTGTCATATTAGAATTGCAGTAGCAAGACATTCAGTTCATCAAATCAAAACAGACTTTTAGTTAATGCTCAGTACTCAGGAACTGTCTTTACACAGTCTAAAATTAAAGATGCTTCTTTTAAAACCCTAGACAACAATTTCAAAATTTGTATTGTTCTGAAGTTTCTTCAAATGACTTTAAATTTTACCCAAATTAACAACTGAAGCAGGCAAACCTGGAGTATTTCATTCACAATTTGTTTCACTGGGCAGAAGCTACTGTTTCGTAAGACATTATTTAAAATAAATACCTCTCTCCCAAGAGTGCTAAGTTATTATTTTCTGCCCTGTACTTCATTTTTTTTTTTTTTTTTGATGAATGCACTTATGTTACTAGTAGCAGTGAATTGTCATGTGTGATGAACTAAAACTTACCTGGAAGAATGGTACTTTATTTATCAAATATCAGATTTCTAGGATTTTTTATATGCATGTGAGAGCGGCATAAACACAAACATATTTAAATATTATGTTATTTACAAAGTAATTCAGGTAGATATTTCCATAATGGAAGAACTGCTCTACTTTTCACATAGCTGAAATATGATAGAACTTTTTTAAATGTTAGAAAGTGATTCCAATTCCACAATGGATCATCCATTCTTTAGTAACTTGCCATTAACTGCTACTAACATTTTAGAAATAGCTTTTTGCTGGCTCATGTTTTATAACCTTTTCATGTTCCAATCAAGTAATCTGTGATGTAATGTATTAAACATAACACAATAGCACTGAGAGTTTTGTATTTGAAATCAGAGATAACTAATCAACCAAGACTCCTTTATTAATGTGAAACTAAAAATGCATTGAATTTTGCTTCCAGATCACAAGCTAGTACTGTATATTTGTAAAGTTCAGCGGAAGTCATAAGAATACTGTAATAAAAATAACCTTCCTATCAAATAACGGGCAATTAATTTTTTTTAAAACTTAAATCTTTCATATTATATTATCCTGTGACAAATTAATTGCAAGCAAACTTAAAATGTCGTAATGAGCTGATTATCTGAAGTAAAACAAAATATTTCTGTGTGTTCTCTGAAACAGCTATGTTGTTACTGAGGACTTAATATCACATTTTCAAACACAAGAATTTTAACAGATAATTTTGACTTCATGAAACACTGAGAGGTTATCAGTTGAGTATATTTTTCAGAAAAAAAAATCCTTAATGTTCTCTCTATTCACTATTTTCATTAACATGACCTACAGATGTCTAAAAGTTAGATGCGCCATTATCAGTAGTCTGGAATACGCAAGCAATATATGAATTAACTGTTTAATCATATTGAGTTGCCTGTGGCATCAAGAAAAAGATAAGCTAAATGTCAGTATTTCAAATTGTCAATTGAAATGAGTCCCAGATGTTAAAACACTAAGCAACATAAAAATCATTAATTTCACTTTAAACAAAATCTTTTCCAAAGCAGGCTTTAACCTAGTGAATCCATCTTTCCCTTCCCCTCCCTGGCACAACTAAACACGGAAATCACCCCTACTTAATATATGCAATGAGTGAACTAGGCAAATAGTACATATAAACAATGTAAAGATTTTCATGTCTTCTGCCATTAGGACTCACCGGTTTTGATTAAGATTTTAATGGCTTTAAAAGACAATAGCAAAGAATGCCTAACAAGTACAAATACCAGGTTTTGTTTTTCTCTAAGAAAACAAGTGCTGTTTGTCATAGTGCACAATTCTAAAGCAGAAGAAAGCTTAGGTTATTATTACTTTGTCTAAAATCAACAAAAAATAGTTTAAAGAATTTAAGCTAATACAGCCTGCCTGCTCTCAAAAACATGTGGGCTACTGCCAAATCCAAATGGGACTTTTTTCCAGAAATTTGATGAAACTTAATTTAAGAATGAGTAAATTCACAATATAAACATCTGCCATTGTTTTCAGTACAACACTAATTACAACAGTTGCTTATATTTTGAATGAACAAATTATAGAGAATATAGAAAGGCTTAGCCCCAGGAAGTGTCAAGAAATATCAGAGGAGAGATTAACTGCTAAGGGACATTCACAGGAGTCTTACAGATTTAAAAAGGGAAGAGATTACATACCCCTCTCCACCAATTCTTGTTATCTTTAGACGAAAATCAACAGAGTTCAGGCTGGGTGGCTTCCATTTCAAAATATCATCACATCGACCAGGCTTGTATTTCTGAAGTAAATTAAAATGCAGTTTAATTATGCTTATTGGTTTTCACTGGTTTTAAAAGTAACAATTCAGCCTTTCAGACTATATTAGATGTCTCTAATGAATTACAATTCTTAGTGACTGAAACAATGAATACCATTACCATGGAGGTAGTTGTGCTTCACTACTTTATTTGCAGCTCCCTTTTAAAACTGCTTAGCACTGTAGCAATGCCATTGCATATAATAAAAAGCTGAGAATGGAAATAAAAATTAGCATACTTCATTATCTCTCTCTGGCTAATGGAAAATTTCAAGAAAGAAAATAAGACAGCACAGAAAGAAATTAAAACACAGATAGGACATACAAAAAAGATACATTTAAAATAATCTCAACATTTTGGAACAATTTTATGAACAATATTTTTGTTATCCAGGCTGTTGACTGACACAACATGAAAAAGCCAGAAGCCACCATACTGCCACCTATCAGAAAGACTCATCAGAAACATGTTTTTTCACAGCAAAGGAATTTAAGTTATGTAAAGATTAAAGAACATCATAATATATAGGAACATAAATAAGGGAGCATTTCTTGCTAAAGAGAGAGGGTACACATTTGAACCACAAGCTGAAAGGAGCAATTTTCTCTTAAATTAGAGCTTTAGTTTCTCATGGTCTCTGCTATCATCTGCTTTCGTTTACTAAGCTGTCATTTTGTTCATCCTCAGCTATTAGTGAGAGCTAACCTGTTGACCCTTTCCTGACCAAAATATCTTTCATGGCAATGGAGGAAATCAGAACTAACATGAATAGGGCAAGTAAAAGAATAATTTGGAGATGCATAGAATGAGAAATTTTACTTCTTTATTTATATACAGTGAGAAAATGTATGCAATTTTATATGAAAAACAAAATTAACCGAGAATATACACTGTCTTTTGGTAACAGAACAGTCATCAGCATCATACTGCACTCATGCTGTTAAATATTTTCAAAATACAGAATTTACTGATGAAAAACCTAACAGTTCTGGATCTAAAATTACAAAATCAGATTAATTTTCTCTTTTCTGACTGAAGAATGTAAAGTTGCTCTTTCCAAAACAAAGGCAGCATATCTTACTTAGCATTTCTTGACAAAAAGATAGTCATTAATTCTTAATGATGCAAAAAGGATGGACCAACCTCTCTGAGTCACAGCACTGAAATTCTTAGGAAAAGCTACATCTGATCTATATAAAAACCTTCCTAACTAGAGCTCTTGTATCCTGACTCTGACAACAACCAACAGCATGTGCTCAGGGAAGATGAAAAGCAAGGCAATTATATATGATATTTTCTACTACTACTCTTTGAGAAAGTATCCATTTTGAAGCTCAGAGACTTCCTGATGTGGCTGTGATTCTTACATATTTAGTTATTTTCAGTTTCTCTGCATGAGCTTGTATAGCTCCCCAGTAAGACCATGTAAACCTCCACCAGCTGTAAAAGCCCGTGGCACATTTCACACACAGCCTGACTACCTTGCAGGAGTAAGAACACCACCATTTGTTTACCTTGAACAAGTTTTTGTTGTTTTTGAAGACTTGCGCTTCCTAGGGATCATACTGAGAGATGCTTAACAATCAAACTCCATTGTTTCCATGTGATTCATAGTTTCATACACCTCTATAAGCATAGAAATGCACTCTGCTCAGAGGCTATCATTTTACATGTGCAGTTACAATTTTTTTCTCCACTTATATTACTCTACCTTTATCTACATAAAAGTTTATGCACTCTTTTATCACTCAGCCACCCAGTCTTGTAAGAGCTTACTATAATTCTCCACATTTAGGACCAGCCCTTGCTGATCCATCAAGAAAACATCACTGAATGTTTCAACCAATTTTCATACTTGCTTACATGCAGTACAGTGAGTCCCTTTCCTGGTGAGGACTGCACAGTCCTTCACTCCTACTTGTTAACCAATTAGATATCTGTGTAAGAACCTTTTAAGTCTCACATTACTTTAGTTTCTTCAAGGAAATTTTGACAAGAAAGACCATATAATCCTTACTCAATTGAGTTTTGAACCCTTTGTTGGAGCGGCATAAACTTCCTTTCAAAAAGGTACATAATTTTCACCAACTATATCAATCATGTTCACCCAGATATCAACTACTGTATTCCTCACTGTTGTTTCTACTCCTCTGTCCAGTCCAGATACCTACCAATCTTACAGGACTTATTTCTTCCCTGATCTTCCATGATACCTGTCCCCACCTTCTTTTTTCTTGAATTGGTATTGTAATTTTCTACCCTCACACCTTTAGGTACTAATGTATATTTTTCACATAGGAATACAATTTTTTCAAACTCTTTTTCCTAGACTGACAAGTTACACCCTCCTAAAAGTTAGTAAGAAACCAACTTCACAGAGAGGAACAACTATTCTAAGATCAGTAATGAAAAACAATGTTTTGACAGAATATATCTGCATACCTGTAATTATACTGCAGCATCCACAATTTTGACTCAAGTTTAAAATTAACTGGTTGGCTTGCTTGAAAGGAATGGGGGAGGGTTCTTTCATTTAGATGGAGTTATTTTCTTTACTTCTAGAACCAGCACAGTGTGAGACAAGCCTCTGCTAAACATTTTGTTCTATCAATAAAAAATAATCTCTACCATACCTCAAGTTAGTCAAAGATATCTCACTTAGAAAGCAGTGACAATAAATATACCCTTTTGAGTATTACATTTAGTTTTGACCATTGTCAAATAACAGCCTTCTCACTTTGCAGCAATTCGTTAATACCGAACACCTGGTAAAGATAACAGGTAAATTACAGTTATCTTTCAGAAACACTTACAAAGGCTTAGATAAGCCATCAAACTACAAAGCTCATATTAAGAACAAGTTATACAGCTCCCCCCTGCCCTCCCTCCATTTATTCTGTTACCATGAAAGACAGAAATTCACAGAAGTCTAGCTCAAAATGAGAATTCATCCAAAGGCCATATTAATAATCCTTGAGAAAGAGATTAATTTTTGTAACAGGTGAGTCCACACACACAAGACAGCACTAGTAGGTTATTGAGTTTGAATGCTAAGTGCTAAACCAATTTCTTTAAACATGAGCTGAAGCCAAACAAGAATTCTGCTTGTTAAATATGTGAAAACTTCACCTTAGATGAATCACTGCATACTGCAGACCTGTTCTGCGTGAAGTTACTCTTTATTTTAATTCCAAACCAAAATGTGAAGCAATCTGTTAGAGATCAAACTACACCCTAGCATTTTAAATATAGCATTCAGAGCAATGATACCCTTACCACCACCCCCCAACAAATATGTATGTACATGACTACTTCTAAAACATATCAGATGCCCTATCATCTCAAAAACAAAGTTCATGCTTCAATCTGAGACCCATCAACCTAGTCTGAGCACAAAAATTAGAATTCCACACCAAAAAGGTACATTGACAAATCAGGAACTATCGCAACTACCTTTAAAGGATTGGACTAGGTGACCTCCTAAAGTCCCTTCCAATCTAAATTATTATACAAAACTGTGTCTCTCTTTGCTTGCTTGTTCTTTTAGCAGCCATATTGGGTGCACTTTAGTTTCCAAAAGCAACGTACATTCAAAACAAATCCCCCAGCTGTTCCTATCAGCTGGGCAGCTCTGGGGCACACAAATTACATTCCATCTATGTAAAAACAAACTTGAAGTTTCACTTCAGGGACACACTTAATGCCCTTCATGCCAAAATACAAACACTGGCAGCCAAGGCAAAGGCTGCTCCATTGCACTGATACTTTGCACCTATGGAGTACAAACAAACCTGAGCTGTGAAGATATCGCGCAACATCCTCAACTGCTGCTTCAAAGAAATAAGAGTATCAATACCTTCAGTTGGCTATGAACCCTGAGCTCTCCAATTTTTACTTTGTTTTTACATCTATTTACATCCATTCACCATCTACCCAACATTTCTTCTATCTTTTTATTAGTAGTAGCAGTATAAATGCCATATCTTCCATGGCCATTCTCTCCTGGCAAAACCTCAGGCCCTTACTTTCATCAAGAGGATGAAGACCAGGAACAACAAATGTGTCAGAACTAGCATGGTGAATGTGCCCCTACCATGGAGATCTTGAACTTCAGGCAAGAACACAATAATGACCCTAAAACTCAGGTGGACATCCAACACCCTGGGATGCAGAATCATCACTGGAGACAGCTCAACAGAAAGTACATTCTCTGGCATACCTCTTAGGCTGCTAAACCCATTGATTCCTCACCTCAAACTCAATTCCACAGGCTCAAGCGGGTCTAGTTCAAACCACTATGAGGGTTTTGTTAGACCCTTGTTAGAGCCATTTTAGCACTGCAGGGCACAGTGATGTGATGCTGGTCATGTTGAACCTCAATCCCCTGCCCTGTCCAGAGTACTAAGTCTAGTTCCCCCCTTCCTCCACAGCTGCCCAAAGAGGGGGCAACTCTTCTCCTCTCCCATTAGATCAAGAGAAAGGCTGGCCCTCAAAGCCTCAGGTTCTGCTATCTTAACTTTGCTGACGCATTTCTTGTCAACTGCAGATAGCCTCACACACAGGTCTGGGATTTGCCTAAGGCCATGTGTCAGCATTTGCATTCAATGGATGGCACAGCAGAAAGCTGAAATCCTCGGCAATGGAAATACCAGAGGCCCATAATGAGGATAAACTTTCACTCCAAATAGCTGCTTCCACATGGGATAGATGCTTCTGCTTAGTATTTTGCAGGAGGAAGAGTGGGGCTAGTTTCTGGGACTGCATTCTGGGCAGGCAGTCTGGAGTGTGGGGTGGCGTTGACTCACCATGAAGACACCCACCTGGAAGACTGAGTGACTTCAGCCTGAAGTCTAGACAAAACAAACGGTTTCTCCTAGCGACTAAAAAGGAAGAGGTGGTGGTATGATCAAGAGAGAAGTTCGTGCCTCATCAAGATGAGGAAGAGAAGGTTTCCTTTACAAGGGTGGATGTCTCACTATCCTACAAAGTCTAATCAGCCAGCTCTACCTCCCTTAACCCTTATTAAATACTCTCCTGAAGTGCAAGCAGCAGCTAACATAGGCCACCTTACATTTCCCTTCCTCCATGTCTTCCCTTACTCCTTCCAAATGACAGGAAGCCAGCAATTATCCCAGCGCTTTTTTTCCCTCCTAAGTGGCACAGTGCTGCTACTTGTCAGCTCTAATTTCTCTTCAGTAAACTGGTCAGACCTTGCCCTGCAAAGTATCCAAAGGACTGCAAAGCTGGCAGCTGCAGGCATACACCAATTTAGAAAGAAGGCTAAAACAAAGGGCACAGAAAGTTCGGGGAAGGTTTGTTTGCACAGTCGTGCTTGCCCAAGAGGTACAGAAAGTTGAGTACCTTTGAGGAGTGACGGCAGAGCAGGTGGGAGGGTATGGGGTTAACCAAGACAGCTACTGGGATTCTACTGCAGTTCTTTTAAATCATTAAATGTAGTTTGCCACACTGCAAATGATATTAGCCATCTAACCACAGTGAAAATGTAGTAAAATGTAATTAAGTATCCTTGAACATGAAATATAAATATTAAATATGAAACTTAACTATGACAAACCTATAATGATAACAAATCTGCTCCTCTTGCCACTCAAAACAATGTTACATGTTTTATCTGAAGAGCTCCACTTAATTCTGAGGCCTCTTAATCCACAGAGCAGCTGCTGGCCTACCCAATCTAATAGTTTGCATTCAGCTGGGTAAACATAATAATTACCCAAAATGTGTTTTTATTTTCTTGCACTACAGAACCCAGATCATTTTAAAGAACCAAAAGGATTGATTATGATCAATCATTTCAGGCTAGACTTTATAAAGAAATGAGCTGAAGAGACAGAAGTTGCTAACATTGGTGACAGATTATGTGAATAAATCACAACAATGGATCAAGAAACCACAAGAGCAAAGGCAACCATTGACTCAATTGTATATCCATATATTTTTAAGACTAGAAACCATTACTAGGCTCATTGAGTCAGCTCTGTTGCAATACAGGGCAGACAAACTTGAACAATAATGTTTATATCAAGTTTATAATCCCTATTCAAAATACAACACACCTTTATGAAAGATACCAAGCAATAAGGAAATCACAACATCTGTCTAGGGAAGTTACCACAGCCATTTATTCCACTTGTGCTTAAAAATGCTTATTTCTACACTGAATCTTGTTAATGCCTTACTTTAGACTGAAGCCTGGCTCTCCATGTAATTACTTCCCTTTTTAAAATAAAATTAGTAAGTCGGAGTCTCACTGCATGGGTAATTTCCCAGTTGGCTAATGTATACATCATAGTGTAATTTCACAAAAGCCTTTAGAAGAGTAGGCAACAGAACTGAACCTACTATTCCAATATTCCTTTCATTGCTTACACATAAAGCAGTGCATGAAGTGTATTTGTATACTTTTCCATTGCACTAAGAGGTGTTGATAACTAGCTGAAATGATTCTTTTCATATTCATGCCTTTGGGTGGGACTTAATACACTTACTCCTGGAAATACAGCCCACATTTGTCTGTATTCAAGCATCATCATAAAATCAAATGATCCAGTTTAGCCTACATGATTGATCTTTCAGGAAAACAGGTTAAGTTTGCTGAAAAAGTTGAAAACATTAGCATGACCATAAAGACATGTGGAAAATCCCTATCATTAAAACCCCTCATGGTAACATACTTCTTTAATGGTCACAAAAAAAAGAAAAAAAAAAAGGAAAAGAGAAAAAAAAACCAAACCAAACCAAACCAAACAAAAAGCCAAACAAAACCAAAAACAAAAGAAAAACAAAACAAACAAAAACCCAACGACAAAAAAACCAAACCAAACCAACAAAAAAAATACAAAAAAATAAACCCCAAACACAAGATACTAAAACCTAATTGAGAAAATAAGCTATTCCACCAGCAGTTAAACCATGACCCTCAGCACCTTCAAATATTCTGCTTTCTGTCCCTTCCAGTATCCCTTCTCAGTTCCAACGCCTTCTGTTCCTCAAAGTGCTCATACAAACAACTTAGAACGTCACCATAGCTCCCACAGACCATCACTGCAATTCCCCATGTATTCTATTTTCTTTGCCTGGGAGGGAAAAAGCTAAGCAAAACAGAATGTGGCACCAGAAGTTTCTTGGTCATTGATAGGTAAATATGATTAATGCTTGTTCTTGCTGTTTATTGAGCAGAACACTGAGGATTGGAAGAAAGGGATATACTAGCCTGATCACATGCCCACCATACTCCCTGGCTGAGGAGCAGAAAGTCCAGCTTTCCTTACTGAAGTCAAGGCAAACAGATTATTTGAGAAGACTGCTTTGAGAGCAGTGGGCTCACCCCTAACTCACATCCTCAGAGGTGAAGGCAAATTGTGTTGCACTCTATGGCATTTATGCTGTTTGGTGGTGATCACTGGTCATCAGAGATTATCCACCATACCCACAGAGAAAGCTACTCTGTATGTTGGTGATTTAGGAGATAAAGGAGAACAACATCCAAGAGCAAAAGCCTCCAGAATCAAATAACAGGGTGCTTGACTACAAAGACTGACATACAGAAAAAATTACTAAAATTAGTGCATTGATCTGAAGTGGACATTGGAAATAAACACCTGGACAACACTATCTACTTAGACCAAACATCAGACAGTAAGAAAAAAATACTATTGCTCATTCTTGCACTAAACCATTATATTTACTTCTTATTTAAAATACATCAGAGCTGGCTAAACTGATTACCTGTCTTTGCCAAATACATTCCACATACCACAGAGGCAGAAAGAGACTCTTAGAAAGTCTGAAGAATTCAGAGGCATCTAGAAACTTCTATGAACGAATGCAACAGATTAAATTTTTGACAAATGCAGGTCAACACGGGAAAGATGTGGAACTTCCACTGAAAGAAGGTGCTTTTAAAAAATCTCTTCAATGGCACTCAGTGTCTCAAAGATTATCAGAATTCCTTTGTTCTTTATAAAAACAAATCAAATGTACCAAGTACTGATTTCTCTCACAGACATTTGACATAATTTCTGTATAAAGTCTGGAAATATTAAAGCAGGCATTTCTTTTAATAAATGTGAGTCAACTGAAAAAAAAACCAAAAAGCTAATTCCTTAGGTTAAAAAAAACCTCTTTTAACTAAAAGAAATTAGTAAGTGCTGCTTTTAATGCTTGATGTTCTAAATTACTGACTCAGATCACCTGAACAATCAAAGAGCTGCAGTCCTCACTAAACATCAGCTTTTTGCCTGGTTCAGTGATTTGAGCAGAATACAGAGACACACTGATGTACAACAAATATTCGACCAGCTTGAAAATAAAGTTGTTAATTAATTCCAGACATTATACAAAGTAATGTTGTCACATCACTGAAAGCAAACCTGCAACAGTAACTTTGGAGGCTCAAAATGATAGGGAAAAGACAAGTTCCTTGGCTAAGCTCAACTAATTTAGTGTCCATGGTTAAGCCAAAAGGATGATAGAGCCAACTCCAGATAACACAGTTTAAATAACTCATTATGTGATAGTGAAGTATCCATGCTGCTTTAATTCCATGTAGTCAAACAAATTTGTGTCAATTCTTCCATTCCTCCACTTTAAAAATCAAAATAAGGAAAAATTAATGTGTTTTAAGACACAATCACATCTGAATTGTGGATATTTTTCCTTTAGGGAGTTAAAGAACTAAGTAGGAATGATACTTTTTAATGCATTAGGACAGGTTAGCTGTCAATAGCTGTTTTTATTAAGAAAATGTTATTGTACCACAATTTCTCTCTTATGAAAATGTGACTCGAAAGTGTATGAAGTAGAAAAAACTATTATATTCACAATTACCTATGAAATATTAAGCTTAACTGTCATACCAGACTAAGAAGCAAAACATGCACCCATTTAAATATACTGTTAGATTGTGTTTCATACTAAGGATTTTAACACTTGAATGCAAATCAGGTTTAGAAGGTTAACCTGTATACAGAAATTATTTTGTTAATATGTTAATAGAAAACTTTTTCCAAAAGTGCCTCTGATCCTCAAGCTAATGCAATATTTATATTGGACTTCTTTGGTAATTAGTGGGCTAAACGTCTTCTCCACTTGCACTTTAATTTAGCTTTATACCTCCAGCTTCATTAAACATCTTGTTTCATAGCTATACTAATAGCTTTTCTCAATATTCCATTAAGCAAGGAGAAAAATATGAGGACAATTTATTCATAACTAACATAATTTACATATTAATCCTATTAATTTTTGATAAATGAAGTTCAGATCACAGCCAAAACTCTATGTTTATAGCAATCAGAAGGTAGAAGCCTCAAAATTACACGCTGGTCTTTCCTCCTTCCCCCCAGCACATTACGATAAGCAGCAGAAACCTATTTTTGGTAATTCCTTTCACTGAATATTATGATCTGGACGAAGAAATTTCAATGCTTGGGTCTGAAGCAAAACCAAAAAAGTAAATGGCTTCAAATTGTTGTCTAATATATATATGGTCCAAAATGGACCAACTGGTGTCTGCCTTCAATTATAAACTCTACTTTTGGCAAATTAAGGTAACTGTTGAAAAGCTACATACTCCTGCCTTTGTGACAAACAAATATCCTGATAACAGAACTACAGTGCCCATGGTCAAAGGAACTGGTGATGGTGCACAGTTGCTACTTCAGACATTAGATTTATATTGCTGTTGATTATTTTGTAATTTTCTCATTTTTCACCATCACTAACTACTATTTATAACCTCATCACATATGTGCTATGTAAGTCTTCTGAAAAATTAACACAATAGAAACACTCAACATACTTCAAGTTGTCTTCCATTGCTGTATTTCATTCTTTATGTTACTTTGTATCACTAACTTGAACTGAGATGGCCTCAGCATGTACAAGCAGTGTAAACTGTCAACAGGAACTACTGTATTTACTTCTCCAGATGAAACTTTCTTTCAAATTAAGCTTCACAACTCATTAACAGCCTTAACCCAAAAGTAATAAATTGGAAAAGTTCATATCTACATAGCTTTTCCTCAGCCATAGATAGTTAATTTACACCTTTCTAGAAACACAGATAAACAAACCCAGAGGTAAAAAGCTAAATGGCTTAAAACAACTGTCCATAAAGACTGATGAGAGTTAGGCTAAATTAGAGTTTCACCCCGATCTCCAGAAGACCCGATGATACATGGACGTAAATCAATCTTCTTTCATTTCCATCCACCTTTTTGCCCAAAACAACCAGTTGCTTCCTCACATGTGATCAGGAAACCCTTCCCTTGAATATTTCAACACAACCCTTGCTAAAAACTACAGGAATTAGCCTGGAACTAAGTCTAAATATTATGTTTACCTTTAATTACTTTTAAGGAGGCCATAATCATTGCAGATTGTGGTGAAAACCAGTCTAACTTACGCACAACAGTGACATTGGTGCTCTAAATGCCAAATAAAACATCTCTCCAATAAGCACCTGTTTCCCACATGGCAAATGGAGACAGATCTGAAGCTCTGCACATGTCTACATACCTAATTTAGGAGGAGAGGACTCCCTACTACTTGCTCCACCTCACTGAATATATGTAGTACTTGGGCACTTCCAATACAAGTTCCCTTACAAGATTATACGCTGCTCTCTGTATTTTCAGATTCAGACACTCTTCTTGAAGTCATTACATCACTACATGTCTGAAAGATTCAAACATTCTTTAAATAAGAACATTTGAGATCACAAATGCTGCTTTTTTTCTGCTCTCTAGGTATTAATATATCTAACAGAAATGCAATGTTTGGAATGACAAGCCATGGCCTGTTCTAGAGTTGATGGCACTTTAAATTTTAAATGTTAATTTTCTCTTTCCATTGTATGCTAAACATGACTCTATCCAAATTCGTCTCTGGTGAGCTGTTTAGGACTTCAGTTCTTAATTCACAGTAACAGAAGTTGCTGACAAAAGACGAAGGGACAACTCTGAAGTAAACTGTTGGGAGAACCAAGATAACACAGAAGCACTCCTGGCTCACTCCTTTTCTGGTTTTTCTTTTCTTTTTCTCTCTGAAAGCAATGCTTATTATTCTTCTCTCTACCCCAGCAACACAATAAATCTTTGAAGGACTCTTAGGAAAGTCACCTTCCTTCTAATCCTCCTTTCATACTTTTACTGTGAAAAAAGCCTTGGTCACATGAAGCCAGTAATGTTGGAGAACACATCAATTTTCATTGTATAAGTGATAAGTGTCATTGCTTCATTGCAGAGGAAGGAAGAGAAGGAAGAGAGAGAAGGAAGAGAGAAGGAAGTCTCTCAGAGGACTTATTTCTTTGTGGGCAGTTATTCTGTGATCAAAGGTTCCTAGAAGTCCCACAAAAATTGGGTTGGATCAGCGGGAAGTATTCAATGCCTCAAGTCTGACAGCCATAGCATCCCTGGTATAACAAAAGAATCTCCATGAACTGAGCAGCAGTGCTTTTGGCTGACTCACTACAATAACCTAATTTGGAAGATGGGTAATTTATCAATATTAGAGCCCACATTTGCAGAAGCTCCAACCTGTAAATTTAAGGCTTCATCACAACATGGTTTTGTTGACATTTTTTGTAAGCTATGATGATAATCAGTATACCAGGAATAACATTGCAGAAAAACCTCTCAGAGCCCAGGAAGATTAATGAAAACTACCAATCCTAAACAGAAAGATTCAAAAATACATTTCAAAATACTTCTTGAGGAATACCAATCTTAAGAATGAAGTCTTACATCAAAAGGCAGTAAGTAGGCTGGAGCTTTTAGCTAATCTGAACATAGGGAGAAATGTGCAAGTACTAAAAAATTGCAGCATGCTGGTCTCAGACATAGTCTAATTTCTCTTTATAATTCCAGAGCTAAAAAGTCCCTAGAGCTGAACAGATATGCCTGAAAGATGATGCACAGAATTGCCAGCAGGATTTTTTTCTACGTGTTGCCAAATGTATGCTACACAAAATTGTCATTAAGGGCTAGCTTATTACATCTTCCAGGGCTACAAATCTCCTTGAATTAAATATTCATGAGTCTTGCTTGGAATGCTGAATTCTGTGGTACTTTATAAGAAACAATAGAAACTAGCCTTTTCAACTATATATTCTAGTGTATAAATTATAAAATTATGAGTTTTAATCATATTAAATTCATCATTAGCCATTGACATTAAAACAGCAAAACACATATTTCATATCCTTATTTTCCCAAGGAAACACTCATACAACATGGGAGTTAAGTCCAACCAATGGAAGTCAGCATGTGCTTCACAGTGCTTTTACTTTGCAAGCAGCAAGCTGATGTGCTCAGAGATGAAAAGCAAAGTGGAAAAAAAATGTATATTGAAAAAAAAAAATCAGTATGTGCTTTCTCTTTCAAGTCTCCTCCAAGACTCATAAAACTTAGAACTGCATTTTTCAGGATACTAATTTGGATAATGAGCAAGGAAAAATCCTTGTCTAAAAAGAAAAAACATACCATGCCAAAGGAGAAAATGAAAGGATTATGCTCACTCTTTCTGTGAAATTAATCCTTGCAGTTGTGACTTAGGAACAAAAAAATCAGTGTCTCTGGGTCAGAATAGGTTAAGTTGAATAGGGCAGCTATTTGCTGAGCACTGTAAGTACAGGGAAAAGAAATATAGTTTGTATTTTAAAAACATTACTCAAAACATTCCAGTTACTGTGAAATTAGTTGCTATCCTCCTTGGGAAGGACATTCTCCCATTAAAAGCAGTGGTTCTGATGGAAGTTGTTAATATTGGCTTGTAACCAAAGAATAGTTTCTGCCACATCAGATTTTTTTACCCCTTCTACAGAGCATGACCCCACGAACACCCATCAGACATGCAACACGAAATCTCTGGTTTCAATGCTGGGATTGAGCAACTGCCATGAAGAACCTGTTTCAACTTCTCTGCTGCTGGCAGGGAGCTTTCATTCTGTTATTGGCAGAAAGGTTAGAGTCAGACTTTTTTCTCCTTTCTCTTAAATGTTTCTTCTTTAATTATACCAAACGTTAAAATGTTAATGTAGCTATGCTTCAAGCAGCCAAGCAGCTGAAGGGCCAAAGAATTAAGGGAGGGGGTAATGACAATTACCATTTGCCAAAACAACTATCATCAGGTTTAGCTGCTATTTAACACTTTAACATTTTAACAAGGGGGAATAGAAGGAGTGGTTAAGCACAGCATTTCCATAAACAAATGTAGAATGTATTTAAAAAACAGAATTATATTTCTTAAGAGAACTGCAATTCATAGTGCCAATCCACAGGCATCCATCAAGCGAATTTAAATATTTGATGTGCAGTCACTGGGAAATTCTGGAAGGAGAAAGCAGACAAACCTGAGCCAGTTTAGGAGAAGCTTCTTTCAAATCTGATTTCCCTCCCATGCATCCTTTTTCCTAATGCCATAAAAAGACAACAGTTCTTTCTTTAACCTCTAGAACATAAAACACAACTGAGAATTCCATAGGGAAAAAACATCATTGGTTCAAGCAAGAATATGTGATATTTGGAAGATAGTTTAAAAATCTCTTCCCACCTGCAAGATAAAGCAAGCTTATAATTTCAATGTAAATGTTACTAAAATGCAGAGATAATAATGAGCATGCTACTATGAATTCTGAGCTAATAAATTAGATCTCTATGAAGTTCAATCCTACTTGTGAAATAACTTCAACAGAACCCTTCAAAAACTTTCTTATTGCAGAGTGAGAGGTACAGAGATGACAGCAAAGTGAACAAGTCCACCAGTCATTGATCCAGCAGGTACTCCAAAAAGAATCAGAGTGCCATGTGGAACTACATTTCTCTTGACACCAAGAACAGCAACTACCATTTTAATTTTATGAGCTGTCTTTTAAAAACCTTTTCTGCTGTATAGTGCATCCTAAACAGGAGAACATGACTTTTATAAACCAAAATCATTCAATAAGCTATTTGTTGAAATTAAATTCCAAAGTTGAGACAAAGAACATGAATCTTAGCATTAGCAGATGGGAAGTCAGTGGTACCAGTTTTGGCAGAAAGATCTAGAAATTCAGTTTGAGTGGAAACCAAAGACATCTTGGCTAAAATAAAGCTATGACAATGATTGTAGTGAAAGTTGAGGAAGAATATTAGGTGAAGCACCATTCCTCATTTACCAAAATACTAGAATAGGTGGACCAAAGTTTTAGCTGTGTTACATAGACAACACTTAGGTTATTAGGCCCTTGACCATATTTTTCCTTTAGTTGCACATGTGTATTTGAGCTTTCGAAATGTGTGAAATTGGGAAAAGCTCTGAAAAAAAATGGGTTTCAAAAAGGGTATTAGCTCAGGTCCTGACAAGTGTTTATAACTGTTGCAAACAGATGTATTACAGAATAATATGCTCCAAGAAGGCATCACAAAGGATCAAAAGCTTTAGACTCACCCTCACAACTGGGGGTAAAAAAGAAAGACCATAAAAAAAACCAAAACCACTCTAAGACACTAAAACCTAATTAGAGCAGAAGAGTGGTGTACAAAGGGAATAACAGTCAGCTGTTCATTAGGAACAGAAGGAAAGCAATTTTGTCTTCGGGGAGGCGTAAGAAGAATACTTAATGGTGTTTAATTCCCTGCACCCCTTCTCCCCAGCACCCTTTGTACAGGAGCGAATAGGTCACACGGTGGTGTTCAACAATCAGTACTGTTCCCCAACTGCTTCTATTCCAGCACCTGGGGATCACACCCATCTGCATTTAAGTAAGTGCAAAAGAGAACTGTGACCACATGTGACTGCAGTCAGAAATGCAGGAGTGCAGTCAAAAGCTGCCTGCAGGTGACCATGACATTGCCCTAACAGTTACTAAAGAAACTCCCCTTTATGAAGAGATGCCAATATTCTCATGTCTCAAAATCACTTCTTTCATCTGAAGAAAGTGTTTTTGTAATTTACCTCAAAGACAATAATTGATCCTTAAACAGTGAGCTAAATCATGACTTGAATTAAAAATCTACTGTTATTCAAAATTCCATTCCAGTACAAGGCAGTTCTCACAGTATAAAGCCATTAGCTATACAGCTAAACAAAATCTTTTTTGTAAAACCAGCAAAACTCTACTTTTACTTCTTTAATAGCTGGAGGCCTTTTTAAGCAACCAAAATGTGTACAAGCAGAGCAGTATACCCAGTTAAAATCAACCTGGACTATCCATTCTAGTAAAAAAAAAAAAATAAATTAAAAAACCCTTGCTTTCTGCATGATTAAAATTTTAATAACTTTTTTTCCCCTCCATTTTTTCCCTGGCCAGTCACCATTAATATTTTTAAGAAATTAATTCACGTATCTTTACAGTGAGACACTGCAGAGTTTCAGAAGTAATGGAACAACACCCACCAAATGTAACAGAGGACAGAACCCTACTTCTTTTGAAGGCCTAGCAAAATATGCAAGCAAATGTCATGGAAACAGAATCTCTCTCCATAGTAACATCATTTGTGGCACTGTAGCTAACCACTCTAACATGCTCCCAGACAAGGTATTAGCTTAAACCCAGTTTTCATTTAGTATTTGTACCATAACATTCCATATATCTAGCAGCTGTAAAGGTTTATTAAAAACATTAATAGTTCACAAGAATGCAGTATCGAAGCCAAAGTCAAACATTAAGTATAAGGGCAAACTAATTAACTGTGATAAAGCAAGTCTGAGTAACACTGTCTTTTGGGGAAAAAACCAAAAGACTGATAGCACCATAAAGAATAATTATATTACAGCTGGTTTCTACTATACTCTCTGACTCCATGCAACAAATGTCAGATGTGTAACAGCATCTTACACAAAACACATAGAAGGAGCTACAGAAAAAGACACATAAAAATAAAAGTAAAATAAATTTTTTAAAAATATATAAAAATATATAATTACACCTAAGCAACCCTCTTCACCTGCTGTTATACAAAAATTTAAATTTTTAATCAAGCAACCCAGCAACCAAAACTCTCAAAACCAGCTGAACAGAGACTTTTACTAGCATTGTCACTGCTCTCCATGGAGATGGATCTGCTTAATGCACAGCAATTGGAGCCATGGGAATGATTTTCAAGGAAAATTTATTTGACAAATTAGGTCCTGTTTGTGAACTATCTGTATGTAGTTCATGACTCTGGCAAAAAAAAAGAAAAAAATCCTCATTTATTTTGTGACAATGCTTGCTGGCCCATTTTCTGATCCAACGACCATGCAAAGTTCCACTTCCCTGACTGTTACCAGACACAAGGCACATGATACCATGTGTCCCTTCCATCCAGAAACTGAAAAGGGTCAGTAGTGCAAATGTCTGCAAAAATATATTGCTTGTGACATTTTTGCAAGTAAAATACCAGGTCTTGCAAGCATAGAAAATACAGCTTGTCCTGCAGAAATCTTTTAAAATGTTAACAAGTAATCACCAAAATAATTTACCTGGTTGTTCTTGTTCATGTGCAAATTATGAAAAGTTACACTGATGTTCTTTAGTTCAAATATTTTAATGAAATATAAAGTTTAAAACAAATCCTGTAACAATGAAAAGCATTGTGACTGTATGACTGTATTACTTAAGCTGTCTGAAAATAAATTAAAAAAAAAAAAACAACTACTTTACCCGTCTTCATACATGGAAATAGTCCCATGATCTATATATATTTTAGAGAGTAGAGCTGATTCTACTCAAAAATCAAACACATTCTTTTAAAAGAATGTTAGTGTTCCAGAAAAAAAATGCTCTGAAGGTTTCAGAAATACAATATACCCAGTATGGTTCACGACATACATGTTTGTCTTACAGAAAAATCTGTAATACTTAAAACTTTCATAAATAACAAACAAAGCAATAATGCTTTTGTCTACTGGCCTTTGACACAGTTGTGTAAGGAGAGTAGGGGGAAGAAACCCCAAAAGCCAAATATGAACTTTGCTTGATGTTACTTGATGCTAAGTCTGCTGCAAAGGAATATGCTGCCTAAAAACGAGCAAATACTGACCTCTGTCATTCTCTTCTCCAACTAAATTTACATTTTTCGTCACCATCGTATGCAGACATCTTGAAGAACAGATTTAAGTGGGAAACTGGAATTTTACATTTTATACATTGTCATGGTTTGACCCTGGCCAAATGCCAGGGACCTACAAGGTCTGCTCTCTATGCTCTCTCCTGCTGCATTTACGCAGAGGAGAGGAATCAAACTAACACAAACACACTGGACTCATGAGTTGAGATGAGGCAGTGATGGGAAGGGGACGCAGGAAAACATGAGCAAACAGGTGAGAGACTTAAGTTGCAAAGTGATTTATTAACTTAACAGAGTCAGAGGATAAATGAGAGGTAAAAATAAGCTCTTAAGACACCATTTCTCTACTCACCCCCCCTTCCCTCTTAAGACACTGTTCTTCAGCTCACCCCCTCCCCTCCTTCAAACAACCAGCAGCTCCGGGTGGGTGGCAGGGTATGGGGTTTTTTCTTAGTCAGTCCATCACCACAATTCTTCTGCTACAAACACTGTTTCTCTACTCACCCCTCTCCCTCTTAAGACACCATTTCTCAGCTCACCCCCCTCCCTCTTTCACACAACCAACAACTCCGGGGTGGGGCAGGGTATGGGGGTTTCCCTTTGGTCAGGGTCAGTCCACCAGGGAGAAGAGTCCTCTACTCAGCCATGGGGTCCCTCCCACGAGAGACAGTCCTCTGTGAACTTCTTTGGCGTGGGTCCAATCTCACGAGCAGCAGCCCGGCCGAAATCTGCTGCAAACACGAGTGCTTGTCCATGGGGTGCAGGCTCCCAAGCCGAGGCCAGGCTGTTTCCATCCCGGGGCCAAGGCCTTTCTCTCTCGTCCACAGCCTTTGCAACTCTCAGTCTCTGCTGGGACTCCCACTGGCTCACAGCTTCCTCCAGGCATCCCCCTGTTCTTCTGGCGTGGGCACCTCCCCACGGGCTGTGGGTGGATCTCTGCACCCCCCTGGACTCCATGGGCTGCAGGGGGACCACCTGCTCCCCCCATGGTCTTCACCACGGCCAGCAGAGGGTTTTCAGCTCCGGCGCCTGGAGCACCTCCTCCCCCACCTTCTCCACTGACCTTGGTGTCTCCATGTTGTTTTCCCTCACATATTTTTACCTCCTCCTCCTCCTCTGGCTACAAAGAAGTGCGTGCACCCATTGTTTTGATTTCTTCTTAAATATGTTTTCACAGAGGCGTAACTAACATTTCTACTTGGCCCAGGTTTGGCCAGCAGCATGTCCATCATTTTCAGAGCCATCAGAGAGTGGCTCTGCTGGACAGGGTGAAAAACGTCCAGAACCTTCACACAGGACACACAGGAGCCATCTTTGTGCCCCTCCCTACCCACTAGCAAAAACTGGGCCAAGTAAAACCACCACATACATGAAGACAAAAGAAAGAAACTTGAACTCTTACTAACCACATAGCAAACTTTTTTTTTTTCACCTATTTTGAGCTCTAAGCACTATGATCACTGGATCCTGTGATCAACTTACATTTGTTAAACATTTGAGTGTTTCCAAAACTATTTAGAATTATCTTTTATTCTTCTGGTTCCTTTTCCTCACTGCCAGCAGAACAAGCCATATTTTCCCTTAACAATGGCAACGTCAATTCACTGTCTGACAAGTCCCAAAGATACACAATTCAATTGCTCTCATAAGTTAAAAGTTCTCTCTAGAGAATCTCATGTTGCTTAAAACACATTTTGTTTCAGTGGTTGGATGACTATACAGATGCAAGATCTCCTGGGGATTTCTAGTGATCACTGTTTGGAAACAAGCAGCCTACTGTTTGTCACTTCAAACTTGTCAAAACTTTCTGACAGGCTGTAATAAGTGTACTAAATGTTTTTGAATGAACAATTCAAAGCATACAGAACATCTGCATTTTGGAAATCTGGGATATTTCTGGCTAAAACTTCTAATAATTTTCCCCTTTCAGAACAAACCAGCAGACATGTCACAGTTATACATTCCTCTATTTCAGTAGAAAGCTTCTAGAGTACCATGGAGAACACCTGAATTTCATTTTAGAAACACAACTAGCAGCATTAAAAGAAAGTAAGATTTTGCTTTAGGAATATCTGCACTAATTACATAGGAAACTTTCATCAGGTTTCTGATCTCTGACTTCTATAATCAAGGCATGAATTCCAGCACTGCCCTTCTACCTCTGTACTTGACAGACCTGTATGATACAGTCACATCTAAATTATTCACCATGCACCTCAGCAGAAGACAATGACATTTTCTTAGAAACAATTTATAGCTTTCATATCAAGCTCAAGACTTTAATTTTTAATCATGTTAATAGATTTGGTTCACTATTTTTGTAATATCAAAGGCTAGGAGAGCTGATGAAAGAAATTTGTACAATAACAAGTGAAACTAAAGTTACTGTCAGTCAAAAGGAGATTGAATTATCACAGTGTGTTCTATTGTACCTCTTCAGTACAGAATACTATTCCCACAGGCACCTCTGAGCCTTGAAGAGTACTGTTCTGTACAGTACCATGAACATGATTATTTTAAATGTACAGTCACCAATATACACGGTTACCCTTCGAAGATTTATCTAATAATACATGCTAGCACCTAACAAAAATAGTTTTATAATTAAAAAAATTTCCCCTTTGGTGATATTTGTTATGCATTTTCAAAATTCCTGTTTATAAGAAAAGTGAACCAGTAAACACTTCAAATTTTGAATAACAGGTTAATGTACAATAAATCATTCTGCTTTTAAATAAAGTGGCTTTAAATGTTTTGACCATCCAGATACCACAATGCAAGTGCTGACAGTCCTCTTAGTCACCCTGTGTTTTCACATCTCAGGTATATACATAATTTTCTGGAAATGCTGGGCTACTTCTTACACTAAACAGCAGGATGGAGAACTAGGTAAATATTCTGTTTATCCTGATTACTACTATTTTTGCTTTACTGCTGTGCTCCTGCCTAATAAAAAATATGAACATTTTATGAAGGATCCTCATGAAAACTTGAAAGGTTTGTTGGATGTCTTGTTCTGCCATGTACAGAAAACAGAACTGGGAGAAAACAAACACAATGACAGCATTCTGCCAGATATTTTGCTAAATCTTTTCAGTTTGATAGAAAGAGTATAGAGGCATCATATATGAGGCACTATGTTTATGGATATCTACTCTGGAATCTGAAAAAAATAGTGTTGACAAAATACTTTCTACTATATTGTCCAGTTTCCAAGTCACTCTTGATCTACCAGCTTCTCACTCCTGGAGAGATTGTTGTAAAATTCAGGATGAGTTGGAACACTGCCATGGAAGACAACTGACCACTCCATTGGCCTATGTTAAGCATCAAGAGCTGAGTCAACTACTCAGATGATTCAGTAAAGAGTTCTCACTGATTCAAATCAAAAACTCTCTTGGATTTCCCTATCCAGCCATAAAAGATTTTTTTTTTTTTAACTGATCCACAACACATATAAATTAATGTAAATTTTGGAATACAGACCTAGACCTACTCTTTTAAAAGCAGGTATGTTTTGCAGAAGTTGAACAATTGTGTTGGTATTCTCACCTGAAATCACATTTATAATATATACTTCTAACATTTACCTGGTTTTTTTAGTTACAAAGTACATGCAACCTGACAGATGCATGACAGCAGGTGCACTCCACAAGCTCCCTGACATCCAGCTTTGAGACAAGGACACTATGCAAAAATAATTTTTGAAAGCCTTTATGAATGATGATTCTACATATTTATTTTCCCAACATTTAAAACAGTAGCAGGCAGAGAAAGTGTTGTTTTTTTTCCCTAAACAACACATGCACAGACATCACCATATAAATGTCAACTGACAATCCCAAGGATGACTAACACACATAAAATAAGGATGATCGTTTCTACTGCCACTGGCAGGCAGAATGATTAAACTGCACAACAGAAGTTCAAGAACCTATGTAGATAGCACCCACAAATGCAGTTCACTGCTTGAGAAATCAGAGACTGTCAGGCAGTATAGGTCATTAGCAAGCAAACGAGACAACATACCAATTAGAACCAACAGTCTCCTTAGGTAATCAGACTCAAGACACTGACATCTATTCAGACTGACATACTAAGGAAGACAGGTTAAACAATTCTGGCAAACAGCAAATACCTTTGCATTTCAATCTAAATGTACTAGAGGACAAACAGCAGAAAGTTAAACAAGAAAAACTTTTGCTATGCTCCAGCCTTACTATATTTAGAGCTAAAAATGACTCATAAAGGGAAAGTGTGCGAGTGTGCGGGAATGGCCTTTTTTTTATTTTTTTCAACTCTGGATGCTAGCAGTTTGCATCGACAAGAAATGTAGAAATTTTCTGGGGTGTGAATTATCTCAGGTTCTTGGAAAGTAAGTGAAAATCATAAAAATCTGCTACATTCAAAAATCATGGCACTTGTATCTAGGAATCTAACAATTTAATTAAATGAAATGTAATTAATTTAATCAGACCTTACTTACTGGTGTTTAGATTAGCATTTCTTAATTTTCTAGTTTTCAGATTTAAAGAAAAAACACAGAAAACAAATCACCTCAAGCAAGCAAAGACAAACTTGAATTGGTACAAAAACTCTACTTGTAGAGTCACAGAAAACCCCCCAAAGGAATACTGTGTATTGATAATATATTCGGGTATGTTTGTAAAGTATATGAAAAAATGGTATATTTGAGATAGGAATAGCTACTTAAGAGATGTATTGCAAGGAACATTGCCATGGAAATTGAATATAACAATTATTCATAGGCAGAAAAGAGTTGCAAAGCTCAGTGGCATTTCAGGAGATTGACAGCAAGTTCTCTGTTAAAGGAAAACCTACAACTGCACAAGTGCACACTGACATGACAGCAACATCCCCTGACTAGTAACAGATTCAGTCAGGAACACTCCTCTTACAGAAGTCACATTTAGCAAAGAGATAGTCTAAAGATACATGAAAGGTTTTAGTAGTGTGGCTCAACACAAAGACTGATGAAAATTATTCTCTCCAGATTCTACTTCCTTCTGCTGCAAACTCTAGCAAAAAAAAACCCAAAACATGTGGCCTTAGCATCTGTGTTAACAAACTAAGTTGCTGATTTGCTTTCCCAGTGATAGGATGTGTGGGAACAGTTCAAAGCTGTGTCAGGGAGTTTTAGACCAGACATCAGAAAGCATTTCTGTACTTAAAAGGATGGTGAAACATAGAACAGATTTCCTAGAGAGGCGGTCAATGCCCCAGAGCTGTCAGTGTTTAAGAGGCATTTGGTCAATGTGCTTAATAATACCTTAGACTTTTGGTCAGCCCTGAAGTGGTCAGGCAGTTGGACAATCACTGTAGGTCCTCTCCAACTGAAATAGTCTATTCCATTCTATTCTATTCCATTGCATCCAAATCTTACATGAATCACTAAAAATTAGAAAGCTAAATCCAGAAACATGTATTTGTTAGAAGCAAAAATCTATGCTATTATATGATTCTTCCCAAGCCTTTATATATATCAGCTTTGAGACTGTATCTGAGTCTGTCTGAAGCCATTACTTGCTATTGCAATAGAAATACGTAGCACTAATTGTTGCCCCATCACTGATAAACAGGATGTCTAAGTTTCAGAAATAAGCCAGCAAGTGACTAGGCCTATGATTAAAAATTCACACACCATTTGATAAAATATACACTGTGGAAGAAAAGGCTTTCCAATTATATAGGATTATTTAGGACAAACTGGCACTGCTTAATGAAACAAATCATGGAGATATTTTATTTGGTGGTATCTTTTGGAGATATTTTATTCAGTTTTAACTTCAGTGATTTTGGATGAACTTTCACAATGACAGAAAATGACACAGCCTATTATACAATGGGAATAACACAAATAATTAACAGGCAACCAAGCATTTCAGATCACCACTAAGTGTGCCAAGGAAAGGGAAGGAAGACATAGTAATAACTCATGCAGTGTTATTCAGTTATAAAAATCTGCTCATTATTCTTTCATTTTAGAGGCTAAGCTTTGCATTAGTATTCAGTATGGAGAGTTATGTGTTAAATAATTCAGCTGTTCTTTAAAATAACATTTATCTTAGAACAGAGCTCAGCAGCTGCCCTTCGTCCTTCCCTGTAAAAATCCCATTTCCACACAACTGGACTTTATTTCTCATCCAAAATAAGAGTACGGAGGAGTACCAAACAGAAATCAGCCTCAGCTCAGTAGGCAAACACAAAACAGAAGATTATAAATTGTGATACAAGCTTTCCACGGATGCTCAAAAGCTATCCTTAGGCCTTCCTAACTGATGGCCAGTGAGTCTTCATTTAGTTCACTAAAATAAGAAAATAATTCCTACATCCTTTCCCCAAGCAAAGGAACAATAATAGTTTTAGTCAGCAAGAAAGCTGGGTATTAGGAGATTACTAGCATAAAAATCAGACAGTCTGAGATACCTAGCAAAGGTATGACTTACAAGGTAGACAAGAAAAGTAATTTCACTGATGAGTGGGCACAGCCCAGAGAGCTGATTCTGCCATCAGAAGAGGCCCTTTCTGAGATTTCCACAAAAAACATACAGGATGGCAAACTGCAAGTGTCCTAAAACAAATGTAAGAAGTTTGCTGTTTTGAAGCAACCTTTCAAAAAAATGACTGAAGGCTTCCAATCTTTACACAAGCATTCAGAATCTGTAAATAAGGCACATTGCTTTTACCTTTAAACTAACTCACTCATTATCTGGGGCATGATCCCAGGGCGAGATACCTGTCCATGAAGTTTCCTGCTGCTCTGTTTCACTCCTACTTAGCACTTACCTTGAGGCCCTGCTCGGCCAACCTATTGCAGGCAGAGGAATCAGAAAGTTGATCAGATGGAATAGAAGTGGTTTAGGGATATGAGAGTTATAGTGGCAGGACCTTAAATGGATAGAAAATGATGCAGGGAAAAGAAGTGTTAGGGAGAAGCAACATAGAAGGGTAATCAAAAGGAATCAGGAAACAGACTGCTGGATAAAGAGAATGTATGCAGAGAAAGAGAGTAAAGGAAAAGAGTACAAAGGGAAGAAGAGAAACAATAGTAAGAAAACATTTGTCTCTTGCGATGGAGTTGTTAAGAGTATGATATGTTAATGCAGGAATTGTTTAAGAACCACACATCACATCAAATTACCTACAAAGCATTCTTAAATCATAAACAAGGCAAAACTATCCATCACTTCCACTAAACATGTTCTTCTCATGATCTATGAAAGCTTTTAGACTGAGAAGGGAGGAAAGGGGAAGAAGATGGGATGCCTCAGCCATTGTCTTTCAACTGTCACTGTGCAATTAAAGCCTTTGTATACCCCAGGCAAAAACCAATATAACTCAAGTAACTGGTGAATTAGTTAGGAATAATAATGCTCAGCTAGTATGATCTTGCAAAGTAAACTAACCGGCACAGGCAGGAAACAATCTCCTTACTCCTTAATGTTGTTTCTACCATCATCAGTCACAGTGCAAAATAATTTCTGCTTCAATACAAAAGCCCTGCCTTTCATAATATGAGTTTAGATAGGAATATTAACAGAAGAAAACAAACCCTCTCACATCTAACTGAAACCCTAGATTCAGTAGTAAAACCTTTTCACAAATCCCTTTTCATTAAAGCATACCAATTTCTCAAAACTGGACTAATACAGAGTTGATGCCAAATCTCTTCAAACCAAAGAGAAAAGTGAGAAAACCCAGAGCTCTTAGAGGCTAAAAGCATAATTCCCATTCACAGGTCATTTTGGGTATTTTGAGTTTTACTGCAAATCAGAATTAAACCAAACATCAAAACAGCAAAACTTTCTTTCTCCATCCATATCGATTACCAGTACCAGTGTTGCCTGTAGCTAGTTGGAAATATATCCATATACTCAGGTCTAGATGCCTTTGTCTAAGACCAGACAACAAGAGGAATATATCTGAGTAAACAGGGGTGGAGGGGAAGGGAAACTCAGAAAAGACTTTCAAACAGTATGAACTAATAAGCTCAACATTCTTTCTATTAAATAGTTAACTTCTGCATTCTGCTTCACCTATGAAAAATATGGTAAGTGTGGGTAATTTTCCCCAAAGAACTTTCTGTCTGTAAATGTTGACATTCTGTTTATCCTCCTCTGCCACCACTTCATCCTTCTTTGTGATTATGCTTCAATTGTTGTCTACTTTTTTGTTCTCCTCAAAACACATATTGGATTTCAGAAGCTCCCAAAAGATGTTGAATTTCCCTGATCTTCTAAAACTCAGCATCATTTCTGTCTGTCCTTTCTTTCTGCAAGATCAATTATGTCAATAAAAATGGTTCTTAAGACTTGTTTTCTTCTGGATATACCATGGTCTCTTCACTTGAGACAAAGAGGTTTTGTAAAGGTCTCCAAGTCTCACAATAACCAAAGTTCAGGGCTCTACACCCTAATCAACAACTGGGGGTTGTTTTTTCTGTGAAAAGATGTAATATATCATGCATACAACTACAACACAAAAATTATTTCAGTTAGTATTCTCGGGTCATTTATGCACTTACACTGTTATTCTTGTATTGTTGCCTATTAATTAATTCTCTCTGCACCAAATAAAAAAGTAGTATCAGCTATCTCTATCAGCTTCATCCTTTTCAGTTAATCAGCTTTAATACTTATTTCCCAGTTAACAGGTCTACAACAATATCTTTCACTCAAAATATACTACTTATACTTTCTCAACTATGAAAGTCATTACTGAAAAAACTGCACGTTGTTTCATCCAGGAAAATCAGTTTAATAACAAATGCAACAAATTTACATTCCATAAATCCAGAAACAACACTAAAATTTTTAAATTTAAATTAGACTAAATAAATACATTAAAGATGTATTTATATCATAAGCATTTATTTAAAAACCCTATGTTTTAGTTCAGTTATAATTTTTTTAGTATGCTAAATCAGAAAACACAAGTTCTAGAAACACAATACATATCAGATATTGATGTCCTGTAACAATCACAGATACATTCTTCACTAAGTTCATTTCAAGTAGAAAAGGTAATTTCAAATTTAGCCGCAGTAACTCTGCTTAGCTTAACCTCTAATTTTCAGCGAAGTGTTTCTGAGAAACCTTTACAATTGCTTTAGATTCTAGCAATATTCTAAGATATCATTAGGACTTTTTATTAAAGTATGAACTTTCTTTACCCTAGTAGTTTTGCTTTAAATTGGAAATAGCTATATATCAAAAAAGTATGTGGTCTAATTGCTTAGTTAGCTAATGTAGAACTTGAAATAGAGAAGTTTATCTTACTTCCAGATGGGACTGTTATCACCCCTTGCTAAGATCTACAGTGTAGGAAGTAGACCAGGAAAAATATGTTTCAACTGGAAAAGTGTGCACACATATTTTCCACGACTAACTGGAAGGGTAGAAATATCTGTCAAATCTGAAGTAATTGAAAACAAATCCTTGCTTGATTCAGTCAACACTGTGGAGGGAAGGGATACCATCCAGAAGGGCCATGACAGGCTCGCGAGCTGGGCCGGTGCAAATATCGAAGCTCAACAAGGCCAAGTGCAAGGTCCTGCACCTGGGTCATGGCAATCCCAAGCACAAACACAGGCTGGGTGGAGAATGGATCAAGACAAGCCCTGGGGAGAAAGACTTGGAGTTGTTTGTGGAAGAAAAGCTCAACATAAGCCAGCAGTGTGCACCTGCAGCCTAGAAAGCCAATCATACCCTGGTCTGCATCCCAAGAAGCATAGGCAGCAGGGCAAGGGAGGTGATTCTACCCCTCTGCTCTCATGAGACCCCCACCTGGAGTGCTGTGTCCAGCTCTGCGACCCCCACCATAAGAAAGACACAGACCTATTAGAACAAGGCCAGAGAAGGGCCACTGAGATGATCACAGAGCCGGAGCAACTCTCCTATAAAGACAGCCTGATGGAGTTGGGGATGTTTAACCTGCAGAAGAGAAAGCTCCAGGAAGACCTTATAGCAGCCTTCCAGTATCTAAGAAGGGCCTACAAAAAAGATGGAGAGGGACTTTTGACAAGGGCATGCAGTGATAGGACAAGGGAGAATGGCTTCAAATTGAAAGAGAGTAGGTTTAGTTTAGGTATTAGGAAGAAATTCTTTATTATGAGGGTGGTCATGCACTGAAATAGGTTCTCCAGAGAAGCTGTGGATGCTCATCCCTGGCAGTGTTCAAGGCCAGGCTGAATGCGGTTCTGAGCAACATGGTCTAGTAGAAGGTTTCCCTGTCCCCCTCTGGCAAGTGATTAGAATTAGATAATCTTTACAGTTTCTTCCAACTCAAACCATCCTATGATCTACAAGCTAAGAAAAAAGTCAAGATGGATGATGCTACAGTCATGATCTATGCCAATATACAATACACACTGCAGTGTATCCACAGTGTCTGATTCAACAGGAGGAGTAATAGGATGGATAAGGCCATGCTATTAAAGCCACCTTTAAAGCCACCCCTCCTGCTCAAGAACTACTTGCACTATTTTTTCTGGTTGTCTGCAATATTTCTGGTAATTTCTCCCCAGGCCATTCACATATCTTTACGCTGGCAGACAAGGCTTAAGAATTTATCATGCTTTAATTGCTAAAACAACATGAGTCACAAATTTTAATAAAATTTTAATGTGTGAACATCCTTGAAAAGGCAAAATAATATGAGAGCTCAAATCAATGGCTGAAAGATTCATGGAACTCATGGAGTCATAGAAAATTCTCCCTTATTTAGTAGCATATATTCATAGTACATATTCTAAAAAACCATGAGATGATTCCTGAAAATTATCACCACTGATTAGTAAGAAATCACACATACTACAAATGAGCTAGCAACCAGTCAGAAATAATAGTGCAAAGTAATCCCAACTATAACAAAGATTAGGCAGTAGATGGATGAGTGGGGAGGGAGAGTGAGAATTTCATCTGGGACTGAAGGGACAAAAATCCATTCTTTATGCTACTTACTCCTGTAGGCTGAAATATCAGTCCATCCACTTCATGGCTAACTTCTCTGGCAAAGTTTCCTTCCAGGAGCTGTAGAACAGAAGGGAAAGAAATCTTTTTTCCATAGAGAAATGCACATCAAAGTGGATTATATGATACTACTGCAACTGTTTGCCAGTAAACAGCTTATTTATGATTTAACGTTAGAGCTTGGGAAATGTCAATGTCAACAAAGTAGCAGTTTTTACGAAGAATACTCAAGGCTAGAAAATGCTTTTGTCCAAAAGGAAATACTTAGAAACCAAGATGGTTCTATACACTAGAAAATGAAGAAATACCAATTCTAATAAAGGACACTATGGTCATTTGTGAGAATATTAAAAAATCCATTTGCCACTTTAACACACAAGTAGCACTAACTTTAGATTAAACTTATCTCCTGAAAAATACTTCAGGGCATCATTTGAAAGTCCTGTTTGACAGACTCCCTAACTAGGGCATAAACCAGTAACACAGCTACACAACTGTAAAACAACTCTCTGAATTAATTTGTATCTTGAATATTCTATGTTATGCTTTCAAAGACTCTGAATTCCATATGGAGGTAAATATATCCATCAAGATCTATTTACCAGAGAAAAAAAAAAATCATCTAATTAAACAAACCACTGAAACCAACTAGTCAACAGTTATGAGAATTGATTATATACTTCCATATTAAATTATGACTTGCCTAAGGAAAAGCAAATAACCAAGGAGAATTACAACTGACAAGTAATAGCAAAAATTAGGAGAATTACCAAAATATCCCTTTATTAATTTCAATTTATGTTTCACTGTTGAGATGAAGGAGCTATCCTGAAGTTGTAGGTGCTTTCAGTAATATTTGAAAAAACTTTGACATGAAAGTAAGCACATGGTGATGAAACATAGCAAATACAGATCTCAGTAAATCACAGCCAGTTTTAAAAACATCATTTTGGCCTGATCTGCTGATTTTGTACAATTTCCTTTCTAGAGCTCAACTTTACCTGCTGACCAAATTATAACTAAATTATTCAAATGAAGCCAGTAAAGTATGAAAGGAGCTGAGAATTAGCATTTGTATCCTACTAAGGGCTGTATAACTAAAAGCAATGCACTTTGATATTTCAAGGATCAAAAGCCTCATGGCCAAATACTTCAAACAATAATAATTCAGCATATTTCACTTAAATCTGTAACTATTTGCACAGAACAAAAGATCATTTTGCTATAAAAAGCATGCTTTTTCTCTTACCCAGTCATTAGCCTATAGCTCTAACAAATAAAGCTTTCACTATTCAACTTTCATAAACAATTTAACTGGAAAAAACACACTCTGAGAGTACTCTCAAGTGGCAAAATACTTTAAGAATATTTAATTCTGAGTAAGAAACTATCCAATGAAACCCTGTTTTTTCAGAAGAGAAAGCCCATAAATGAAACTTGAAGTTGCACCCTGCTGTTTATAACCTGTTGTTATTCTGAAACTTACAGCTGAGGCTCACAATGTAATGCATCTGCTACCACATGTCTACCCAAATAACTATAAAATAATCCCACATTCTTTCATAAATCTATTGTTAGTCTTTGCTTCATTAGAGCAATGAGTGCACTGGAAAAATATTTAAACAAATGTCAAAAAGCTTGAAAACTGTGGATTTTTTGAATTTCTACACAAGCTATGTCTTCTGTGGATCACTTGCAAGATTACTATGCAGTTCCAAAACTGGATGGCCAGGCATCTGTAATAAAATATGCTTCAAACTTGCAAAAACACACAAAACCAAAAAACCCCTGAATAACAATATTATTCATTAATAACTATTAAGAAAAAACAAACAACAAACCAAGAGCAACTTCAAATTAGTTGAGACTATAATTTAAAATTATTGAAAGGCATTAACAGAAATGGCAAAGAAAAAACAAACACCTCTGGTTTTGCTTCTGTTTTTGATGTTCTTAAGGGAACTGCAAGTTGAGAACACAATTACTTTGCTGTTGGAACTTACATAACTGAATTATGTATTCCTTCCCTAAATAAAACTTAAGAATATAGAAACAATCCTTAAATTTGGAATACACAGAAAACCATAAAATAATTATCATGCACTGTTTGACGTGCAACTCTCTCCACTCTGGTCTACATGTAATTTTAGAAAACTACATTACAGTACTATTACAACTTGATAAATGGAGAGGAAAATACAAATTAAAAATTTCCCATTCTGATACTTTTCATTCCCTACTTAGCCAGAATTACAAAATCTAAAGGAATCCACCTCATCAAGCTGCCACGCAGTTTCAGACTCAAACATGTTCTCAGTTTGCAGGTCCACAGTGTTCTCACTAAGACAGCTCCTCCCAAGTGTCAATTAGATATCAAAGACAAAAGGATTTTAAATCCAGAGCAAGCCTCAACAGATAAGTACACTTCTTTGTACTCCCAGTTATTCTGCTTTCATTCTCATTATGCCACTTTCATTCTCATTAGGTCAATGACATGTATTTAAATGATAACACTCTCTCTAGGAACAAATTTTGACTAGAAAAGATTAGCAACTGGGGGGAGGGAAGGCAGGAAGGAATGTACATTTTCTCTGACCTTATTCATTATAAAAATGATGACCTTATAAAAATTTTCTTCAGAATTAAACTATGTAAAGGTTGTCTGCGGACAGCAGAATACACAGACATTGAATATTGCAGACAGTTTGGAATGCCAGGGAAATGAGCAGAAAAGGAATGTTTGACATACAAGAAAGTATTTTTGACACTAAAAAAGTTATATTTTTTCAGTTTATGAACTTCAAATGCAAATATCATGGTTAATCTTTAAAAAACATTGCTCAGTGTTCCACACGTTCACATTTAATTAACTTGGACAGAATGGTCTTTTTTAATCGGCGCCATGATAAATGGCACACCTGCTTGACTGGGATGACTGCCATGGATCAGATAAAGTGCAATGCATCTCAATGACATTTTATAAAAGATGGGTAAACGATGCATGCGAACCAGCTCTTCTGGCATCCAGTTCCTTGTAGCTTTGTGGAATCCATTTCTACCTGAGATCCCCTTTGTTCACTTCCTTCAGCTTCCTCCTTCCCTGTTACCATTGCAATAAGCCATATACTCATATTACAGCTTATTATTTAAAACTTCACCTTTCATACTTTTAAACTAAATTTAAAATTATTGCTACATCTAATAACATTCCTCTAAGCAAACAAATGGTATAATTGCAGGATTGAGTGGAGCTGTATGACGAGTAACAGGATTTCTCCTTGCTCCTTAACCACTGAGATGAAGAGCAGCAGTATGTCACCAAAAGAGCACTAATAACTTGCTGAAGCTGCTTTTGCTAAAACACAGAACCAGTCAGCAGTTCTTCTGTGGATAATTGAAAATTCATGCTTTGGAGATCTCTCTGTACTTACACCAACAAAGAAATCACTTTGCTCCTTTGGCAGGAAGGAGAGAAAATTTAGGTGCATACAAATTCCATATAACACTAGTAGGTTTTCGTTAGTGTTGGGTATTTCTGAGGCAAGACAAATGATTCTATGAGTTTGCAGATACTATATTAGTGATAAAATAGGTAAGTCCAGCAGGTACTCCTGTGTCTTTTCCTTCCCCTTACAAAAAAAAAAAAAAATCTCGTGGAAACACAACACAATGTGAGTTATGAGGATTCCAAAACATAATGATGACTGCAAAGTCATATTGGCTTTCTACAAAATAATTTTACTAAGGTTCTTGCACATACAGTTATTGATCTCCTGTGTCACAATATGAAAACATTGCTAATAATTTTGTCTGTATTTCTGATTCAAAACTGACACTGCTTGTTAGTCCCCTGAAATATTTAAGGATACAGAAAAAAATCCCTTTGAATGTTATAATACAAGACAAATACACATCCCTCTTCCTTGCTTTTTCAATTTCAGAACTGCTATATGCTTCACTTAAAGTCAAGCTAAAGCAGCTCTGCCAGCAGTCCCTATGTAGTTTTCCAGAGTCACCTTCAAATTACTTATCATCTGGACCTGTTCACTCTACAGAGAGATCTGTGACAGGGAAGATACTTCACTCAGAAGTATTAGTTACAAATAAACTGTGAACTGAATTGCCAGTTAGCCAGAATGTGAAACACCTTCAGACATGGGCCTACTGTCATTCCTGACTTCACAGAGCCAGCATCTTCACTGGTTTAAGTTTCAGCCCAACTTAAAGGACAATCCCTTTCTCCAAGGATGACAGCCCTCACCATCAGCCACAAAGTAATTCTCACATCTGACAATTGTTGAGTTTTATAAACACGAGCTCATACATCTCTGTAGATAACCTACTACATAAATCTTCATAAATCCTGGTTTTGAATGACATCAGAAATCCCACAGAATGATTTTTATGTTAAGATCAGTTAAAATAATGCAAAAATAGTCTGGCTCAGATTCACCCCAACTATCACATTTCCCAAAAAATAAACTGTATCAGGCAACGATGGAGGCATCATCCAAACTACTAACATTCTAAACCCCAGCTTTCAAACATTACATTTTGAAAAGGAGGCCTTCTGGAAAAGAATTAAGCATGCATTTGGTGAGGTATAAGCTTCCTTTCAGATGATACACAGGCTGCTGTGCAGTGCTTGAAAATATCAAATGCAGCTTAATGTCAGGTGAGGGAAGCTGGTCCTCTAAACTACAGCTGTGGTCTCTGCTCGTTCCTTCTCACCAGAATCTTTCCACTTTTCCAGTGTCCTGCAGCATCACATCTTCTTTGGTTTGTTTTGTGTCTAAAAGCAGAGAAGGTAACAAGATCTGAACAGCTGCTTTCAGTCTCAAAGCAAAAAAGAATCAAGTAGCATGTGAGTGACTATGCCAAAGGGGTAAAGGTTTCATATATTATTTAAAAATAACACCCAGAATCGCAAACTTTCCACAAATAGAAGTTGGCTGGTTCACATTTTAACAGAAATAGAGCCCAAAACAAAGTGTTAATAGAAGTTTTGACTTCAGTTCATTTACTGAATTACTACAAATATATGGTAAAACTTTCAAAACAGTCTTTAGTGACTCTGGGGAATTCATGGTTTTGGGAATTAAAGAGAGCACACACCTACTGAAAAACACATAAAAACAGGGGGAAAAAAACCCAACAAATACAACACAACAAAAGCACATCAAACTCAATCCATGCAGACTTTTATCTTTTTCACATTCAGGATACCAATCACCTCATCTAACATTGCATTGCAAGTAAAACAGGTGACCTAAACAAACCTAGTGTATATTAACAATCTGGAGGCAGATGGAAGAGGATCAAAGACACACCGCTGGCAGTTCTACTGCTTCCTACCCTCTCTGCTCCAAACTAGACATAGCCTGGATCACCATTTCACACTAACTTTTAGACAGCTATGAGGATGAAACCCTCTCCTCTCATGCATATTTAAGTTCCTCTTCAAGTGATATGCTCAAGTGCCAAGTAATTTATCTGGAAAACGATGCAATCTCAAATTACAGCATGCTGTGATGGAGAACCACAATCTTCATTAAACTGTCCAATGAAGTACTGCCACGCAATTAAAAAATTAATTCCTATTTCTCAGCAATTTTTTTCTTCCTTCAACTTCTCTTCCTTATTCCTCTTTTTAGACTCTGACCAAGACATCTCTTAGAAGTTTTTTTCAGAAACAAGGTTCACATTTCAAACATTTCACAAAGAAGCAGATGTAACTCTTCAAATATTTCAATGTCTCCTCAGAAGATATCCCACAGATACCTTTTTTTATCAGCTGAAACCATTCGATCTAGACTAGACAGAATATTCCAGAAGGGCCACAGCAGCAAGAAAAAAATGCACTCCCTGTTCTCTTCCACCCGAGTCTCCTTTCAAGGAGATCTCTGCATACATGAGCACTTACCAAAGTATTTGACCAGCCAATGGCTTATTGCAACTGGCTGCTTGCCTCAAAGTGGCTCCTTCCAAGTAACTCTGAAGGTCCTGAAATCACCACCCATGGTCTCAGCAGTGTGACTTAACACATGGTCATAAAGTAAAGATTTCTGCTTCAATGTTAACATTTATTGCCCTCACAAAACCACAAGTGATCTCTCATTTACATGATTTCATGTTTTTCTCCAAATAACCTATAAAAAATATTGAAAAGCAGATTTTCAATAATTAAAATTACCCACTTTACTCTGCATTAGTCTCATATCCTAATCAAAATATGATATGCTACCTTGCGTCAAATAAATGAGGTAAGAACAGTATCAGCTGAAGCATCTTTACATCAGGGTAAAGTCCAATTCTATAATGCATCCTCCATTATTCATCGTATTTAGCTATATTTATCTTACCAGCAACAAAAGGCAAGAAAGAAAATGCATCATAATAACTGAGAGTACAGCCAGAAAACTACAGTTTATACTAAATATTCTTAAGCTAATATGCTAAGAAAACATCATGAAGTTACAAAATATTTCCTGACCCATGCCAATGATCTAAAATATGCATAAAGGAAAAGTAGGATCACAAACTGTAGAAAATAAATTAAAAACTGAGCTCTCTATGAAGCAATTGCTGAAAGAAGTTTCCTATGCTAATTAGGAACCAACACATATTGAAGATAACTGCTACATTTTTAGAAAACCAGTGAAATTATCTACTTTGCCCTAACTGCATAAGGAACACAAAGTATAAACTTCTCACTTGTCCATTACTTAGAAAGAAATTTCATGCTTTTGGGATGTAAAATCAGGGCTGTAAAACTGGATGAAAATACTTTAAAAGCATTTATGCTCAAAGCTCAAATCCTAGCTTTCACACAGCCATCCACTCAAGATGCTAATTCTAGACAAAAACAGAGAAAAGCTGCAAACATTATTTTGTCTATATGGATACGTACATCTTGAAAGCACTTGATGTCAACCAGTAACTCAGTAACTAAACAAAAGGAGTCAAAGGTAAACTCCAGAGGTTCACCTGCTTAACAAAATCACCACTATTTTGAACTGTGTAATCTCTGGCAACAGCTGAATCATATGGTGATGAAAAATATACCAAATGACTGTGGCAAAGACTCATGGGAATATTTTCAGTTGATAAAATTTAAAAATATATACTTTTAATAAAATATTATTTTATGGAAAGCCTTTCAGTTTGTTCATTTACTAGAAGCTCTGAAATCAATCATACTGAATGACTAAAAATAACCTCTTTACCAAGTTAATCATACAGAACATTTTGGCTCAAAAGACATGAAAAACACCTAATTATGGCAATAGATTTGTTCCCTATAAGAATGAAAGCTGATAATGGCAGCATTGTGAGACTGACGCTCACTAATATGATCAAGAGACTAATTATTATCCATTAATCATTTGCAGCATTCAAAACTTGATTAATGTCAGGTCAAGTTTAACATGTGATAGGTTTTATTAGTAATGCGCAGCTATCCCACAGCTTGTCAGTGTACATGAGTGCCATCTGTAAGGTGTAGGAATACCCAACAGCCACAACAAAAACACATAGGCTACAACTGGTCACTGAAGTACATTTTAAGAATTCCAAAAGGAATACCCCAATAATTTTAAACAGGTTAGACGAGAATCCAGCACAGAAGACCTGCTAAAGATAGGAAACTTGTAGCCCAAAAAAGTGAGCATGCAAGGCATGTTTCTCTCATTTTAAAGCTCAAAGGTGTATTTAGTAATACTGAATACTTTACAGTCTGACCAGTTTCTAGCAACAAATATTTTTTTGCAAGAGGAATATGCATAGCTTCCTCTCTACACTCCTCCATGGATCTTTAGCAAGCATTACTGTAGAGAATGCACTGCTTTACTCTTTAGAGCATTATTCATGGTATTCAAATACATATGGTCCTAATAGCTCACGTAGCAAAACACTGTTAAGGGCATGCTGAATCTGAAATTCATATTCCACAAAAAAACATTCATTGACAGCCTTCCATTTGTTCTAATTACAAATAATGGCAAGAAGAAATCCTTTTGTGGGAGGCTCATTTCCCAGTATTTGCAAGCACTTTGCAGGTGGGGAGCTTTGCCAGGGGTCACTGCTCCCGTGTACAGCCCATTATAGCAGGACAGAAGTCACCTGAGCACTTCCTTCCTTCCACACTGAACCTCCACAAGCTCTACACTAATAACAGTGTGAGCAGCAAGGCTGAAATAACATGAAGTGGCACCAGACCGGTGCATGCACAGAGAGGAAGGAAGGTGACCTAATTCCACCTGGGTTTGCTCCTGCAACTACATACTCTCCTCTGGTCTACAACTAGTTAGAAACTCAGCAGGAGCATTGAGAGAAACATTTATTTACCCCATAGCTACAACAGCCCTTTCCAATGTATCATAAATGCTGATGGCTCATTTGATGGCCCTCTTGCATTCCAAGTGGATGAAGCTGAAAGGCTACAGATTTAGGCTGCCACCAGCATCTGCAGCCTGTACTGTAGCTCCAAGTTTTGTTTCCTGGTGAAGGGTGTGATGTACAGGGCTCCCAGACTCCTTGATGTCTTGATGTAAAAGTCAAATATGCTGAAGATTTGATGCTAGTAGGCCACAGACCAAAAACAACAACACAATTTAAAGAACCACAACTACTGTAGAGTGTCTTCCTCAACAATTTGCCCATATAATTTCATAGCCAGTGACTGACAAGGACCCAGGCTACTTGTTACTGGTCATTAGCATTTTAATTAATGACACCACTCTTCATTATCTTTTAGAACAGCAATCCTGCAGAAAAGTCTTTACTGGAGTCCATATATTCTTTGCAGAAGAGGAATGCAATAGAAATTCCAGTTTATATTCATGATAGGGAATGAATAACACCTCCAAGCAAGAAAGCCAAAGAGATTCATCCCCTCTGTCTGCCACTTGCTTTGTGCCACAATGCACCTCTTAGAAAAAAGCCAAGTTATTACACACACTGGACTTTAAGAGCTTTCCCAGTTTCTACTGGAACTGCTGCCAGTTTCACAAAGGAGTTTTATAGTCTGCTTTTTCCATAGAGAACTTAAGAGAAATCATATATATAATCTTCTTAAAGCTGCTTCTTAAATCTATTCTACTATCCCTCTACAAGATTCAAAGAAAAGGCACTTCCAGATATGAGTAGCTGGAAGTCACCGCAGTGTATGATGCGATGCAAACTTGGATGTTAAGATAGTCTAAGAATCTTGATTTCATTAGCCAGCCACATGGGAAAAGAATGCTATTGTGAACAAGAGTAAAATACATGTGCAGGTGGCAGGGAATTAAGTTCTCCCGTTCTATATTTTTTTTTTCTAATATCTTTTTGGATTTGCAGCTAATTCGTTAACAGCACTCTTCTAATATGCTAATAACACTAGTTGTATACCATGTTTCTTAATTATTTTGAGACATTTTAGAAAAAGCTGGAGCATGCTACAGTAAGAACCCCACTGAGCTATCACCCATGTGCTGGTTCTGAGTGAATAACTCCAAAGGTCATGTACCTAATATATTCAAAACAATACCCAAGAATAACATAAGCACTATGTGTGTTAATGCTTAATTTGACAGCACATCTGCATTCCTGAATTCAAAATAAGCATGAGGCATTTCTCACTGTCAATCTCTTCTCAAAAACACAACTGAGAAACTGACACCAATTAAGTATGATGTTTCCAAATGCTTCTTTCAAATAAGTGAAATAAGCTGCTTCAAGAAACTTTAATTGACTTTTGAGATAGCTTCAAAATAAGAGAAACATGGACTCCTCAAAGCTTTGTGGGAATGACCCTGCCAAACAGCAATATTTCATATTTATTTTTTCTGATGAAGAAACAGCAATATATTTCACAGCTTGGCCATTTCATTTACTGTGCTCTTGACAGTTCCCCATTTCAACCTACCTTTTTTTTAATTTTTCCTTTTAGGGATTTGGATGTTGCCCACATCACTCTCCCACGTTCTCCTACCTGGCAGAACACACCCATCTGAGATTACAGTCCGGCTGGAGCTGGAGGAGGTTTAATAGGTTCCACCAGCAAATGCTTTACCTATTTACAAATTAGTTGCAATCTATGACATTCCCGAATGGAAGAAAGATACTCAGTAAAGTCTGTAATGTCTTCAATGGATCAAGGTTCTCATCACACTGATGCTTGCAAGCTCCCTAATACTCTGGGTTTGACCAAATACTACATCCAATAGTTCTTCTGATGTCAAAAGAAAGAATGGCACTGGATTGAGTACAGTGGGGCCAAGTACATTTTAATTTGTTTTCTGAATGATTTTCCACTGTTACATACTTGATACGGTTTATCTGTTACCCCAACCCCGTGTAAATCTGTTATCCAGCCCTGTGTAAACTGCTACAACATAATCCAGTCTCTGGTTGTCAAGAACATGGACAGATCTGTTTTAATTAAATCAGATAATTGAGGATTTTGTTTTATTAAGCATTTCTAATAAGACTTGTCAACAAAGACAGAACTGTATATAGAATAATTCAATCAGACATAAAACTGATATGCAAGAATATAAAGCTTTCATACATTTACTGTTACAATGCCCAATTCAAACTGGGCTAGTATTTTGTACTGGGCTTGAAGCAGTGATTTTAACACAAAAATTAAGGTTAAACATTATATTCTGGATGCTTTAAAAAATCTGACTCTTCTGCTATGCAATGGTACTCGAGGGCTTTATTTGCTACAAAGTTGAAATTAAAACTGTAAAGCCGTAACAGTAAAATGCTAAGATTTGATTATTTCTTGATTTTAAAGATTAATTTTGTACAAGGTCTGGTTTGGGAGATTTGTCTCAAAATTGGGCACATCAAAAGAAAAGAAACAGCTAGCAGCAATGTCCTATAATCTTGCATCATAATAAATTGCTTTAAATTTCACCCTCATCTTTACCATTTTCTTTGTGCTTTTATTCATTTTATCCAAATTAAGCGCATGTCTCTTGAACGTCATTCCAATACGAGAAGGCTGATGGCTTCCCTGTGGAGCTGCATTGCCAGAAGGCAGTTTGGAAAGTGACAGGCTGTGAAGTGGCACAATGAACAATATTAAACAGTTGCCCCTCCATTAATGAGTGGAGTGACCCACTTAGTCACCACAGCTGAGTCTTCTAACTAATTCAGAAGATATCAAATATACAATTCAACTGCCTAAACTGGCATACCAACTCATAATTAGGTCCAAACAGATTTATATTTCCCTGGTTTTGGTAATACACCATAAAACTGAAAGAAGAAATCACCATTAAAGACATTTTTCCTACTTTGAAAGGTATATAGTATTTCCACTGCACAAAATACAGAAGAAATAATTTACAAAAATGTTAGAATGTTCAAATCTAATGTTAAAATGTTAAAAGCTAAACTGAATTATGTACTGTCCTGATGTTTAAACTTACATTGTGCACCAAGTAGAACACTTCATCCATATACCTTTATTTTTCCACTAGTTTCATTGCTTGCTTTCTCACACTACAGTTTGACAAGTCAGAATTTAATTACATATTCCACATTAATTTAATTTGTACCACTAGCAATATCTAAAATGGGCCACAAGTTATGAAAATAATCCTTCATGGAAATATTCAAGACTGTTTGTTTTAACTTCAGTAGATCACTTTCTGAAAAATGTGAAATGTAACTAATGTGTGAATAATTTCTTAAACCAAAAGAAAAAAACTTATTTCTTTCCCTAACCAAAACTCTACTGTGATGAAGTATTATACTTGACCTTCAACAGCATAAGTAATAATACTCAAAAGCAAGTAGCATAATCCTCTTCTGTTTACTCCAGGAAAGGAACACAGATTCTTGTTCGTGAATGGGTCTCCTTAAGCGACTCCAGCAAAGAAAGGAGGCTGAGAAGTTAGCCACAGCTGAGTCAGTGTTTTCCCTAGAGAAAACCTTTTGGTGTAACCCAAATCTAAGCAAGTAACTGCTGCCTCCCTGTCCCACATAAAGCAAAGAAACACTCAGAGGCAGCTGGACACCCCACCAGCCCTGGCCTTTTACAAAGCCTCTGCTACCCTCAACCTCCCATTGACAGAAATTATGTTTACCGAACAGTATTGCACCATTGCAGTGCTGCAGCTGGCTGCATGAAATAGCTCCAGTTCAAGCACTGAATTTCAAGTGGCAGAAACCTACGCTCAGCTCAAGAACTGCAGTTTAGTCACCTTTTTCATCTTACAATTTACAAAGCTTCCACTTGGGCTGATTGGCTGTATTTACCTTTACAATTCATATGGTAAAATAATTTTGAACAATCAGACTGAAGTACTACAAGCTGGGATATAAGACAGCTGCCAAGAGAAGATTTCAAATTCTAGAATAAGCATAAGGTAACATCTTTCCAGCTTCTTATCCACTCTTTGTTTACTAGGTTCCTCAGGTCAATGATTATTTGCATTTACTGGAAGAAAAGCATGCCAAAAAGAAGATTTAAGTGAAGATAACACCAGCACAAAAAGCATTTAAAGGTGGAATAAGGCAATACCGCTTTTATACCATTAAACTTTCCATTCTTGGGGAGATGGAACAGGACAAAGTGAAAAAGAAATACAATAAATAAAGAAATTAAAGCAAACAGAAACAAAATGGTAGAGGGGAAGATGGGTTAGGAGACAATTAAAAGGTGATGAGATGATAAATAGGCCAAAACCTTGGAATGGAACAGATGGAGTGAAGAACAAGATGTAGGCCAGACACCAAAGGATGGCTGCCAATTCTAGGTCAGGAAATGCAGGACTGAAAGGTGAGTCGATTAAGCTACTCCTTAAGGCATAAAAAAAATCAAAACAAAAATAAAAACTGAGGAAACAAGTATTTTTGGCATTAAAAAACGTCCAGATGGTAACATTCCCTCTCCACTGAGATGTGGAATTCAAGATCTTCAATAAATAGACAGATTATTTGACACTTCTGCCATTGTTGCCATGCAATTCTTCTGTCCCATTGACTGCAAAGCTTCTCCATGTGGTGTCTGTAGGCAACTTCGAGATAACAAAACAGGGCTTTGTCATTTTCAGTCAGTTTTAGTTAACAGCTCTCTTGGCAGACACAGATGAGCAATGCCTGCATATTCTGCCCTTTATCAGGGTTCACTCTTTCACAGCATGCAAATACTAACTTACAGCTGCCTCAGCTGCCTGCAAAATACTCACATCAACATCAGCAAGGAGTGCACTTACACAATCTCCTGCATCATCACAGGTCCACAGCCACTTAATTTTCCAAAGCAAACCATCTCAACAGGAGCTATACCTTTATTGGTGTAAACTCTAAACATTCCACCTCTAACTACAACAAAAGGAGTTTTAAAAAGTAAAAATAAAAATCCAAAACGTCAAATTAACCAGGAGAACAAAATAAGTCACCTGTCAGTTCACATATTTGACTGAAAACTTTTAAAATCCTAGACCATTTAATCTTCTGGCAGAGATTACTCACCTTTTTTCTAATCCCTCTAGGACAAGCTGTCATTTTAAAACCAGATAATAGTCTAAGAGCTGACAAGTCATTGACATACAGCATGCTAACATTTGAAAAAGGTTGTTCATTTGACCTGTATCATTGTTTAACCTTTAGACCTATTGTTCCATTGAGGGTAATGGGCACAATTCTCCATGGGACCACAGACTGCACAGAAAGGAACTTTCTTCCTACTCCTGCTAGACAGCATTTTCATTAGACAATGAACTTTAGTGATGACATCCAACCTGAGACTATCCACACAAAAAAAACCTTGCAAGAGAACTGTGAGCTGCTTTAAGCAAGGAAAGCCAAGAATTGGACCATTTCTAGGAATTAAATTATTTCTGTGCACCTGTAATTCCTGTTTGATATAATGAAAATAATGTCTTGTTGAAAAGCCTAAAATATTCATAGAAATAAAACACCAAGGTTCAAAGGCTAGGACGATGCAGCATTTAAAGCACTAACCAAAAATTCAGCTTCCTCCACTGACTGCTGCTATGCTTACACAGTGGGCGGGAGGACTGGCAGATCTGACCATGTTATCTCTGAGTTCTGACGCAAGCCAGTAAATGCAAAGAAAGCAAGCTATGTAACAAGTGACCAATTATGCAAGTGTAATGACAAACACCAAAAATTCAGCTTTGCTCAAAAATGTCTAAGAGAACCTGGAAGTTACATTAAAAGGAAAAATCTCTCATAGAATACATGTGTTCCCAGCTAACATTAAAAGAGTAATCTGTGTTTGATTATAGAGGAAAAAAATGTAGTGATACTGCTTTCTCCATCAATATCAGAGTTCAACAAGGCAACATTTTTAGAAACTCTGAGATTAAAAAAAAAAAAAGCTGCTCCCCAGTGATTGTCCCTTTCTCTTCTTTGTCTTACTACTAAAACTCAGTCTTACAAAACATAAAGTCCATCCAAACATCTTAATATAATATTAAAGGCAACATTATAAAGACACAGCCCTTATTTCCAAAATCCAAAACCAAATCTCAAGACACAACTATAAATGCTGTCATACTTCATAAATGCACTTGGAAAGTGCATTTCATTTCACAGTAAATTGATTTTCAGATTAGAAGAAAATCAGTCAGACCTAACTCTGGTATTAAAGTTCCAAATCCATAACTCTAACACAATTTCATTATTGGATGTATTATATAACACAGCACAAAGTTTACTGCTGTTTCAAGTAATTACTTCCACTTTTTCAGTGAAAATAACTAAGTCTACATGGAAAACACTCATTTTTTCTGTTATAATTAAAAGTTTTAGCCGCTTTCTCTGCTATTAAATATAGCACTGAGACTACTGGCCTTTTGAGTAATCTTCCTACAGTCCACACAATCTAACACACATTTACTGATACACTATTGTTAATAAAAAGAATGCAACGGAATGTCTTAACTCAGATCATAGAAAGGAATGATGGAGAGAGTCTGTGAAGAGAGAGGTCTACAGTTGTGACCTTTTGTGAGGTTCAAACTTTATCCCGAGAACGTGTTTCAAAAATTGAAGCTTCTCAAAACAAAAATAAGATGTGATGAAGTACACTTGATGCTTTTCTTGACCCTATGTAAAACCCAGCTATGCTTAAAAAACAAACAAATGAAAAAAAAAACAACTCCAAAACATACTCCAAAAATTTTGATGAAACCCATTCTGACCAGGTATGGGTTTTCCACTTTTTCAGCCTTAAATATGCTGGTGGCAATCAGAGATCCATCTTATCTGCGGGCAAAGACTGCTACCTCCCTCGATCTTTGAAAACAACAAGCGTTGGGGGTGACTTGAGAATCCACATCTCTCAGTGCAATTCACTGGAAAGAAAGTAGGGAAGAAACCCAGGCACAAAAAAACCACAGCTTTTCTGAGACCATTCAGGGTGCTAATATTTCAGTCATGGTTTAACCCCAGCCAGCAATTAAGCACCACAAAGCCACTCATTCTACTCAAAAAAGGAAGGATCCTGTAAGACCCTTTCTAAAGATGAAAGGATCCAACTTTTGCTGGAGAAGAAAAAAACAAGAAAAATGCCTAATTAAACATAAGGAAAAAATCTACCTACGCAGGTCCCACTTGTCATCCTTTAGCATCCATTCAGCAGCACCTGTCTCTGAAGAGGGATTGATGGATATGAACAGACTTAAAGGATAGAAGTAATTCCTTGTCTTCCTGCAGACCTTGCTGTGCGGTACACAGAGATGTCAAACCCTCTCAAGACATTCATCACTGATGTAAGAGAAAGTTTGCTTGCTTTTTCAACTATACTGATGAGGTATTCATCATTACATTTGTTGCTATAGCTGCAGAGATGACTGAATAAAAATAGGATAAAGATCCTTTGGACAAAACAATACTATTTTTTAATAGTTCACTTTCAGAATAGGGAAATGCTTCAAAACAATAGTTTGTTCTGACCATACATAATGAAAAATTCACAAAGTTATGATGAATATGAAAATGCAATCCCTTTTTCATTACCCTAAGGAAGTGTTACAGGAACCACACTCATCAAGTTCACCGAAGTAATGAAATTAAAAAGGCATTTTGAGGTAAGTAAGAACAACAATTAATTCTTAGTATATATACTTATCTTTTGAGAATATATTTTTATGAACACTATTCTTTTGAGCAGATACAGATTTAAAATCTATTTTGAACCAATTATTATTTCCCTTATGCGTTTGACAGTATTGCTTTAGGTAAAACTCCACATCAATACTAGTACTGCTACCTAAAACTCCTGACAATTATCATAGGGCATACAAACAATTCTCAAACATTGACAAATACTTCTTACTTTCTGAAAACAATTATCAGATTCAAAGCCTCCTAAGAATTTTCTATTTTAAGACTAGTACAGAGAACATATTTCACTAAGTAAGAGTGATTAAACGAGGACAAAAAAAACCCCTATAATGTACATTGTACAAAAAGAGAAGTGTGTAACCCAAACTCCAAAATGTAGAAGGCTTCAGAGACTGTCATGATTGCCACTTAAAACACCTACCTCAAACCAACAAAAAAAAAAAACCAAGGAAAAAGAAAAACAAGAAAGCCACACCAAACCCAAATATCCCAATAAATTAAAAGTGTATAGATATTCTTATCTCAAAGATGTTTTTAAGGTGGTGGTAACAACATTTGGGTGAAAAATTGTTGACCAAACTGCATTTGTAACACAATAATCTCAAATGCAGATTGCAATGTCTTTCAAGGTTTACCTGGTACTTCTGATTTATTGATATATTCAAAAATTGTTTTCTAAAAGTCTGAGATAAGTAATAAAACAAACAAAAAAAAACACTTTTCAGAATATCCCAAGCTGCCAATCACCCCACAACCATTGATGAAGACTTGGTTAGCAGAGCAACTCACTGGAAGAGACAACAAAAATGTTGAGGGAAAATCTATACCTACCACTGTTTTGCTGCCTTCTGTACCACAACATAAAAAAACTGAAACCAAGCTTACCTTTCTGGAAGTGTAGATGTCAAAAAATGGTTTGTTTCGAACACCAAAAGGTTCCTGTGCTTTGTCGATAAGACCACTTTTCATCTTTTCATGTCGTGGAAATATAATCTCTTTCTCTATACATGCAAGTCGAACATTAAAATCGCAGTCTCCAACAGGTTGTCCCTGCAAATTTATAAAAATCAGTATTAAAATCAAACAACAAATTATTTGAACAATCTAAGTTTTCCTAACACAGTATTTAGAATCCTACAGATAAATAAAAGTATTATCAAATCACTAAATTTTTCACAAATGTGTGGTTTTCAAGCATTTGTCTCAGGCTACAAGAGGTTTAATCAAATCAAAGTTCACAGAAAGCTAGAAACCTGTAATATGTATTCAAGCATATGTGAATTGAAGAAATAAAAACCTTTAAAGTTAAGTAAAATAATTTAAATATTCCCTAATTATAGCTTTTATATGGCAGCTACATACTTTTCCACATAGCTTTCCTCTGAAGTCATTTAGCTCATTTTATTCGCAATACTTTTAATGACAAAGCAACAATGAAATTTACAGTTAAGTGAACTCCTTGCTCTGAGTGCAATATATTGGTGCCTTGAAAGAAACATTAATTAATGTTTCTTTTTCTGTCATAGAAAAGAGAAAAATAGGAGCAGTTGGAAAATGTGCCCATAAACAATGGCTACAAAAACCTGCAAACCATTTGATGGCACAGTCACAAAAAGGCAGTAAGAGCCCTGTGCTAAGCCTCAGCAGTATACCCTGACCTTTCAAGATCTGAAATAAAACAGCAGCTTTACATGGCTCTTTATACATTTGGTGCATTGCACCAGATCAGTATGAGCATTCAAAACTCACATTTGTCAGATTAGTAACAGCTTGTAATGGAGTTTATTATATCTTGTGTATTAGACAGTGAGGAAAACATGCTATGGATATCACTAGAACAAAACAAGCAACTGTCAGCTAATAAATTCTAAAGCTCATTTCAATCAGAGGTGCCACTTTCACAGCAGTAAGACACAAAACTCATAGATTTGCACTGTAAAAAGCCTGATACAGCACTGAAAGTTATTTACAAGAGATCATCCCTCATTTTGCCACCCCATTCACACAAGAAAACAATTTTCCAAACCCATTCCTTTCATGGCCTACAGGGAATAAGCTCACAAAACCTTGGCTTGCAAACCAGAATTCTTCAAAAATTGAAAGCAATGAGGAAAAGCAACTAGGAAGACATGGGACTAAAATAATCAGCAGCAGTATAGCTGAGCAGGAGAACCAGCAATCAGGCATTTTGTACTAAATGCAGCTAGAAGGAAAAAAGTGCTGCTCCAACATGCATCAGAGAGAATCTGAACTGGTCAACTGGAAAGAATGTCAAGAAAATAAATGGCAAGATGACATTCTGACGAGCCATACAAAGGTAAGAAAGTAAGTAGTATCTGAACAGGTATCTCAATTAGGAGAAAAGCAGAGTGCCAATTTTAAACCAACATGAATTTAATCAGTTCTTTCCAAACTCATACTGGCTTTCACCAAAACCTTTGTCATTTCCGGCTCCCAAAGGGGCATTAAGTTTGTCTTCTATTTCTTTGCTAGCATTGGATCCTATTAGAGCTCTATCAAAAAGTCCTCAGCTGTTCATGGCAACAGGTTTAAGAATTATGCATTGCTCCCATGCCACATGTAATTCACAACCAGCTGCTTTTAGGACTCTGCTTCAGTCTATACGAGAACAGGCAGCACAGCCACCATCACTCTGGGGGAAGCATGTCTTGTGGAAAGCCTGCGACAGATACCATGGGTGAAATGTCTCCTAATCTCTCTTCACTGATCCATGCTCATGAAGAAGAAAGCTTAGCTGGCTGTTACTGTTGGCTTCAGTGTTGACTTCCTTTCCAACATGAAGGCGTTATTAGTAAAGAACCATTCAAATGAATGATAAATTAGAGTGGAAAAATCCAAGGAGCAGGAGAGTGGTTCATTCTTTATTAATTTGTCACAGAATACAGCTGCATAATCTACAGATTTTTAAGTGCCACAGACAAAATGCTGGAAAAACAATCTTTGCTTCCTTCTTTCTTTCCTTCCTACTTTCTTTCCTTTTTTTTCTCTCCTCTTGTATAGCATACTTGAGTACTCATCTATACAGTGACTGAGCTTGTCATGGTTTGTACATCTAATTAAAACACAGAAAACACATCTCAAACCCTGTAGTAACTGACTGAAGAACTGATTGAAGATTTCTTTCCTGGGAAATGCATACATATTTTTTTATTACTTCAAAGAACACCATAATTCTTTAGGTATATTTCAGCAAGACATAGTGCACATGCTCTTCCCTACAGTACCTTTTCCACTCAGCCACATTTTATTAGCAGGTCTGAAAGAGCAAATTAACTAATTAATATTTCATACATTTGAGCTTCCAATAAGCCAAAAAGCAGTAATTTAGAAAACTTTTTTTACAATAGCACGTTCAAAAATGTTTTTGTACAGTGATTTAAATTTATTTCTATCACTTAACAGTTAAATTAAAGGCTGAGGCAACTTCATATGCACCATAAACCAGCTGAATCACTTTCTTTTCCTTTAAATATTCCTTTCACTCTTCTCATCTACTTGGAACTAATTATTTCCTGCAGTTCTGCCAATCATATATTTCTATTTTAAAGCTTGTTAAGCAAAAGGGTATTACAACTAGGTTCCATCACATAAAGGTCAAAGCTAGGTTGACATAAGATTATATGAGACAGGAAAATACTGACAATGCTACTTCTTCATCAGACTAGCAAACTAAGAAATCAAAGAGTATTTCATTGTCACAAAAGCACAGGACATTAGCAATAAAAAAATTAGCACACCATTGAATTTAACTCAAGGACATACTGAATAAAAGCACTTCTAGAGGACAGCAGCTCTTTCTTTGTTATTAGACACTTTCCATAATTACAAAAAATGTTGCTAATATACAACACATTTATCCCAGACATATCCAAAATCTTGAAGTGATAAAATTCTAGCTTTTGGCAAATAAGTAGGAGGGTAATGTAGGCTGCAATAAATAATTCAGAGACCTTGACAAAAACAGGAAGAGATTATTTAGTTTATAAAGCACACATTTAAAAGTAGTCAAAAGCCAAGACATTGATGCATATATAATCTAAACTCGGGCATTAAGTTTTTAGTATGTTTTTAGGCAATAAGATGTTGTATTAATTTAAGCATTCAGGTGTTTGAGATTTTATTTTAGTATGTAACTTTTTACTTATCCAAGAAGGATGAGGGTCAGTACTGCTTCAGAGCATAGTTACTGAAGTACATTACATGATAATTCCTGTTCTAGACATTTTTAACTTAAAATAAGTATGTTAGAAAAGGGTAAAACAAAATTAACAAGTGGCATGTATCTCCTACCTATGCTAGAAAGTGACATTTCCCTCTCACTGTAAATAAAATGTATCCTAAAGCAAAATATCATTTAGACAAGCCTTAAGAGAAGAGTCATCTGTTGAATCAACACCTCTTCCTTGAGCAGCTGAGTTTTCTTCACCTGTTGAAACCCTGTGCATTACACTAAGGTCAGAGCACGGAGTGGGCTTGCAAAGTATGATTTTGACGTTAAACACAATCCTCCACACAACTTCAAAACGTAAAATTAAATTTCTACTGAACTTTGAAGCCCACCCAAGACTCAAAATTTCTAAATTTAAGCTTAGGTTATTTCAAATTAATTTCTCAACAGAAATCATATATAACAAGTCACGTAAGAACAACAAAAAGAAATCCATGTTTAAAAACACTAGAAAACCAGGTCTGCAGCTCATTTAATACCCATTGTCTTGAGCGGATGGGGGAAGGTAGTTTATTTGCTGAAAGAAGATTAAAAAAAAAACCAAAGGAAAAAACCCAAGAAAATTAAAAAACATGACCACCAAAAAACCCCACCCAATGAAAGCACAGTCCCTCTAACAATGCTGCAAATGACTGAATTTGGACAAGTGTCAGGTCGTGCTCCTGCCCTCCACCCAGTTCACAGAGACCCCAGTGTTGAAGTCATAGCCTCACACTACATCTGGTGAGTAACTCAAATCCCAGGTAATTACATACAGGAAGATGGCAGGAATCACTGAGACATGATTTCCGCTGCACATCCTGCCTGTCTCTCTCCACAAGGAGAAAGGTATCCCTGAGGATCTACCATCACCCTCCAGGTTTGTTTCCCTTCCACTGTGTCTCTAAGGTTACCTTGTAGCCACAGCTCAGCAAATTCCATAAGCCTTACATGGAAAATCCTTTACCAAGATGGATGCAATGAAGATGCCATGTTATATAGATGCTGAATTCCATAAAAGTACTTCATCTTTGATTTTGGTATTTATCCCTTTTTTTTCCCCAATGCAGCTACAGTAAAAAGAAAAATAATGCCTGGGCCTCTGCCCACAGCTGATAACCAGTATGGTCCAGGATAAAGTGAGAATATTTATTCTTTTCCTCCATGAGATATGGCTGAAGCAGACCCACCAGCAAAGCATGCTCCATTTGCTTCCCCAGAGCAGTACCTGAGACATGAATAATTCAGCACACACACAGAGATATACATCCCATGAATGTCTTCACTTACTGAGCCAGAGCGGAACATGTGTCACAACTGCCTTAGCTTTAATGATTTTGAGAGAAGAATAAAGAGTAAGCTCAGCCTGATATTCTACCCTGTGTTTAACGTTATTATTCAGAATTCGAGGCACCCACAGCTGACATCTGCATTTGCAATGAAAGCCCATTACTAGTTCTCCCAACTTCTGAAGACCATGCAGTCTAATATTTTGCATTTTATATTAATGATCTGGCACATATTTCTTCTGACCACGGTTTTATAGATGCTACTTTTTATATATGCATAGCTTTATAGAAAAACAATCTAAAGGTGCTGTTTGAGTTTCCAAATAAGATTATTACTATATTCAATCACCTATAAGGTTTTTCTCATTTTCTGTGAAGTTTTCTTTTTAAACTAAAAGGTAAAGATTAAAAGTAAAGTATTAGAGAAATTAAACATTTCACAGAATTGTGACCCTTAAGTTTTTCATTTCTAAAAGGCAAAACGCATAACAATCAATATAATTTAAAAATACATTTTAAAATTTTGGGGGTTTTCTAACTTTTATCACTCGAATATTCAAAACATATATGACAAGGGCAAGGAATTCAGCAGTTTTAAAAGGTTTCTAAAATTTATCTCAGCATCAATGAGGTACAGCATGTAAAATATTGTTTTAATTGTAACAAGACAAACAGTGTGCTGCAGGAACATAATTACTATTTATATGCTGTCATTTGGTACAATGGAATACCACTCTGATTTAACTCGGAACAAAAATGGTTTGAAGAACCAGACCTATTAAAAAGATTGCTTGAGACATATATTAAATTACTGGTATTTCCTTAAAAAATAACCACTGAAAATAAATTCAAAAATTTATAAAGGGAAGAAGTTAGTAGCCAATGGATAACACCAAAGTCTAACAGAACATACAAATATAGCCCCATAGGTTTTTTTATTAGCAAACGTAACTGGAACAAAACAACAGGACTGTCGAAACTGTAACTAAACAGATATGATCAAAACAGAAAAAGTAAATTGTGTTACAAACATTGCTCTCTTCCTTATTCTTCTTGGATTGCTCACAATTTTAAGCAAATTCAAAATAAAAACCATAAAACTGTCTAACTGCAAGTGGATGATAAATTCACATAACCAATGTAAAGGTAACATATACAAAGCAGAATACTTATGATCAGTTGAAGTGACTGAATTATGATTCTCACCACCAACACTGGACAATAAAGAGGCAGAATTACGGAAACAGGCATCTAGCATGGATGAACACCTAAGCCCTCTCTTTTGACAAAAAAGCTACAGTTAGGCACTGAAAGCTTAGTAACTGCTATTTTTGGAGAACAGACAACTCAGTCCAATTCATTGACTGTATGTACAGTGACTTCAGTTAGAAATCCTTCCGAGCCCTCAAAAACAGAACTTAATAAGGGGATTTTACTGGGACATAAATGATTAAAACAAAAAGGAATTCTGTTCTGTCTAGACTGGTTGCGTCTCCTCAGGTAATGTGAGTCGATGAACTTCCCACTTCAATTACAGATGTAAAAGTCACAGTTGTAATAAACTCTAATTATAAAATAGATCTGTCATTATCACCATGGGATATTTACACACAAAAAGACTGCATATGGGAATATAAGTTTTAATAATTTATTTTACACTGAATTTAGGCTATCTTCAAAGTCAAACACAGGATTTTACTGCTTCAGTTTTTTCTAATTATTTTTCCTAATGCTTGTGCTACACATAGTATGGAGGCATTTTTACCTTAATTGCAACAGATACTAGGTGGTCCAGTCATTATTTTCTACTTCTACTCTCCTCACTCTCTTCCCTTCTATCAGCCATTCACAATGACTCTTCATAGGAATAACTATTGCTGGGTTTTCACACGGCTGTCTTTATGATAAAGAATTATCACTCCAGTGAATTAAAGAACCGTGGGAAAATTCCTTCATCTTAAAAACATTATTCAAGGCATTTCATATTTGAAAAGATTGTGGCACTGATGTTTTTAGAATATAAATCACTTCATGGTATTTAAAGTAAGACTGTCTAGTACAGTTAGTATGAAGTCCTGTAAAAACTAGAAACGAGGGAGAAAAAAGTAGCAACAATCAGCACTTATTCACAACAACTATCTTAAAAAAGGAACCACCTACATTTCCTAAACCGTGATAGAACTAAAAATTAAGTATCAGCTTGTAACACCTGAAGACTTGTAAACATCCATCATTTCACTACACAATCTGCTTTTAGAGATCTAGTTCATTGTGTACATAGTTAGCTTGAGTAAGAAATACTGATAAACATAATACTAATTTCAAAAGAAAAGCAGTATTTTTCTTAATATTTATTTTAAATAAGAGAACTATTTTAAAAAGGATGAAAATATGGCCTTCACATTCTCTCCTAGACCATAACAGTCAGATAGGCTATTCAAACATATTAGAATCATAGAATGGTTTGGGTTGGAAGGGACTTTAGAGATCATCCAGTTCCATCCCCCTGCCATGGGCAGGGACACTTTTCACTAGACCAGGTTACTCAAAGCCCCATCCAGGCTGGCCTTGAGCACTTCAGGGACGGGGCACCCACAGCTTCTCTGGGCAACCTGTTTCAGTGCCTAACCAAGCAAAAACCAAATAATTTCTTCCTACGATCTCACCTAAACCTGCCCACTTTCAGTTTAAAAAGCCATTCCCCATTGTTCTATCACTACAGACCCTTACGAAAAGTACTTCTCCAGATCTCCTGTAGGCTACCTTCATGTACTGGGCGGCTGCAATAACATCTCCCCTAAGTCTTTTCCAGACTGAATAATCCCAATTCTCTCCCAATTAGGCACGGAAAAGAAAATACTAGTGAGGTCCTGCTTTCAACCTTCATAAAACCTATCCCAAATATATATAGTTATTATATTTGGTACATCATTCTGATTAACTTTAACCATTTATTTTTCTTTAGTTCTTTTCCCCTAGAAACAGGAAAAAGATGGGAAGAGGGAGAGAACTGAAAAATTAAATATTGTGACTAGATTAATTGTAGAGAAGAAGTAATTAAAACTAAGTTAGGGAAATAAAACTTTACAACATTGAACACACTCTCATTGCTTCTATATGACATTTCCACAGTACTCTATTTTGCCTATAGATTTTTATTTTGAAATACACTGGACAAGAAAAGCCCCATTTTAGACTTCATTGCCAGTATTTAGAAAACTGTACATGATGCAACTGGAAAACCTGCCCCACTGTACAGTTTTTCACACCTTCCACTTCAGCTGTGATTACTGCCACATTTTTGAGAGATCTGAATATTTGCTTGAGACAGAAGTCGGGTTTAAGTCCACTTGGCAGTTCCTATGGGAATGACTGTCATAAACTGTGAGCTGAAGGAGACAGTTTTTTTCTATTTAAACGTAAGTTTCCGTAGTGTAACAAGATAAAAAGATACTGCAGCTAAAAAGTGATGGTTTTTACAGGCTGAAATCATGAGAGGCAGAAAACTGTTTTACAATGATACTGAGAAAAGCTCTTTAATAAGACCTCCTAAGAACAAAAAGTTTGGTCGTGGGCTTTATTATCCAAATTGTATTTAAGGTTTGAAATATCTCAATTATTTTCATTTACAACCCAACTTAAACCTTCAGGTGTGACTTGGTATTTTTTTATAGCAGGTTTTATGGTTTGCTGAAGAAGTTTCACATCAGGGTAAGCATGTAAGAGTAGAACCCACAGACACAAACACCTGAAAAACAAAGGATTTAACAACATGGTAAGTTCTAAATCTACTCTTGGAGAACTACTTATCCTGTATCTCTCTCCCAGGAAAAACACTTTGTGCTTCTTCTTCTGAAAATTATGCTAGTGATAATCTGCCATTCAAAAAGTTTCTGGCGAGACATGCTTCATGTTAAAGTATAAGAACACTTATATTTCGGGAATAAAACAGGACATGATAGAATTTAATTAACTCCCTTTTGCTTTCATATAATACTCTATTAAGCATTTTTTATTTTGGAAAATATGGAAAAACAGATCACATTCACTGTGATCCAGACTGCCCCCTGGGTTGGGAAAAGGAGGATCAAAGTCAGAGATGTAAAGGAAAGAAAGAAATCAATGGCCTTTTTTTCACACAATCTAACCAGCAAGTAAAACAGTCAAGCTTCAAACTAATTACAACACCAGAAAATGCTCCCTAACAACAAGTAGCCTATTAGATAAAAAAATAAGAGCATGAAAATAGCAAAGACATCCTGGTCAGCATGTACTAATTATCACTCTTAAACAATAATTTACTTTTTGCATGCATCATAGCAAAGCAGACCTTTTTTAAAAAGGGATGCAAAAATTAACAGAAATGCTACTTTTCAGTTGCTGTGCACTTTACTGAAACAGAAGAAGCAACAGTGAAGAAAGCACAAGCTAGCTGTCTGCAAATTTATCAAAGAGGTAAGAAGATTTTCAAACTGTGCTGCTCGGAAGTACAAGCCAGGTTTTTAATGATGGATAAAAGACAGAAAAGGAAGGAGAATATGGCAAGAAAGACTTTGAAATGACAACTAACTATGATATGTCAATGCTGCTCCACAGACCCAAAAGCTTTTGCAGCATCACTCCCTTACTGTGTTGATTCCCTGTCCTATAAGCCACCGTTTTTTGCTCTCCTATACTGTAATGATGCCCCTTTTGGAATTTCAGGACACTGAAATGCATTACCTGGCCATGCTGCCCTTGCTCTCAATAAACAGCACGATAAAAACCAGAGGAGGAAGAGAAATCAAATGTAATGCATCTCTCCCAGAGTGACAGCAGAAAGCAAAGCAAGGCACAACTGAGTGGATGCTCTGTATTTCATCTACCTGACAGCCCCGAGCCATGAAGGAATGAGGTAATATATTCAGATGTTGAGAACATAACACACAGTAGGAGCACCAGGACAAGCATTTGGGTGTTTGTTAGACAAGTCTTCAAAAGAAATATTCAAAAGAGTGCAAGAGCAAACACGCCCATAGCATCCTTACTTTCCAGAGTACTATTAGTAACAAAAACATTTAAAATCTGTATTTTCAGGTGATACCATTTGAAAAAGAACCTCAGAATTAAAATTAAGAGCAGAAGGGTGACTGGCAGCCAGGTGCATTTTTAAACAGAAGAGGTGCAATTAAACACTTGCGTCTCTGAACTGTGCCCTCAAACTTTCACAGTACACCTTTAAGGTAAGGTTTATAGGCTAATAAGTGAGAGACAGCATGGACTGTGAGCCTTACATTGCTTTAAAATTAGGTTTGAAACAGAAAAGTCAGACATGGTAATATTTTACAGGGATTTAAAACAAACAGTTTTCATGCATTAATTCAATGAGCACATTGGCCGTGGGCAGGATTTACAACCAGCATATCTGTTTACCATGACAAATTTTATCTAATAGCAACAGCATTGCTACGCATAATGACAACCAAAGAAATCTTGATCTTAATTCAGTGCACAGAGTATTAGGAAATTTCATCAAAATTCTATCTCCTTTCTAAGTATTTAAATAATTTTTCTTTTTCAAGCATTCAGTCTATTCTTACCGTTGCAATATGGTCTCACAAAAACTTGGCTAGAGTTTAAAAATTTAAAGGCCAGGGTTAGAAAAGAAAAGGAAGTAGCTCTCATTTTCAGCATCTTTGCTAAGAATGCATTAATTAGATCCCACATCATGCCAGTTTTTATTACTTAACTAAGGAAAAAAAAAACAGTTGCTTAAGTTTAGTGCCCATATATCTACAAGTAGCTACCAAATATTATCTAAGAAAAAGCTTCTCAAAACAAGGTTTCTCAGGAAGAGCTGCCTCCAAGATGACTGGAGAATGAAGACACATTCTTTTGTGGACTGTTTCAGTTGAAAAGGGATTTGGATTTACCTGCATTTGCTTCTGGGGCTATTAATTATTCTACTCTCAGATTCCTCTGATACTACCAAATTATCCACCAAATTAGAAATTGTAGCTATACAGCTGCAGTTACTATAATAATGAACTCAACTACATGCAGACACACATCAAGAAGCTGAAAAGCAACATGCATTGCAGGGATTTAGCTGTGTACTCTTTAAGACTAAACACTGTAAGGAATGTTGGGTGCTATTAGTCTTTTATGTTCAGATGAATATGAAAAATCCAGATTTCTTGTGTGTGGATCTCACAAAGGTCAAAAGGCAGGCTTATTTCACTAGGATACAGCCTCCCTTCTATAAATTTGATTTTAGCAGGTGAGATGAAAGCAGTGAGACAGCAATGTCATATTTTGAGTTGCTATTAATAACAATCAACGTCATGTTTCAGACTGAAAAAAATTACAATAAAATATTTTTTTAAATCTCCTGAAGAATCATTTGTTTTTCTTGACACAAACATATCTCACAACAAAATGGAATGTGTAACAAGCTTACAGGAACTAGATGTCACAAAAACAGTAAATAAAAGAAATAGTCAAAAGATTCCATCAGCATCCCTAAAGACAGGCTTTTGCAGCGGCTATACATGATAAGCATCAGAATTCACTACAAAACTTATCATGGAAAGAGACAACCAAGATAATCGACATGTTTTGCTTATGAACTCCAGTACAGGTTTCCCCCAATCACTGAAACTCAATTTTTATGCTTCCTTCCTCCTAAGACATTTCCTATATAGACATCTAGAGCCAAACACAGACTATATATGTCAATCAGTCTATTCTCTTAGCGTCCTTTGATTCTTTCTAGAATGCTACTATAGTTTATTCCTGATACACTACAGAAAAATCAAAAGGTAAGTAACAAGAAGCTTCACTCATAACAATGTGGATTAAAATCTGTAAGAGGTAGGTCCTCACCCACTCACTTTCTCTGCACTGTGAATGCAATACTTCAGAACGAATATTCTGACAAAGCCAGAAAACTTTGCAATGCTTAGCTAGCAAAATAGGTCAAGTACTTGAGAATAAGCTCAGCTAAAAATATCTTAGTTCATGAGACCTGACTAAAACATGAGGTTTGCCTGAGCAAAGGTGTTCATCAGTGGGGTTTGTATACACATTTCCCTGGCTGCAAAGTTGCATCTCCAAGAGCAGAGCACGCTGAGTCACAGTGGAGGGTGAGACAGGACATGCTGCAAATCCTGTAACTCTCAGGATGGACTGCAAGTACAGTAACTCCATCATTCACCTTCAAGACTCAGCTACTTTCCATATCAAAACAAACAATGCAAAATTCCAGAACAACCTCTTTTGGGGAATTTTTGGACTGGGGGGTTGTTTGTTTGGAAGCTGGGGAGGAATGTTCTAGTTTTGAACAGGACCAGTGCTTTGTGTAGTTATTTTATATGAAGACCAGCCAAAAGATGAACAAAAAAATTTATCTTACACAACTTGAATAGAAACTTATTCTTTCTTGCCATTTACAATTTACATTACATTTACCTCTCTTGGTGATAAAATTCTGTTGATCATTTCTTGCCAAGCCAAACATCCTTGGGGGCCCATTTTTATAATTAAGCTTCTAAAATTAACCTAAAAACAGCTGTGCATTTTAATCTTTGTAGTAGGGCCATTGCTAATGACTTCTTGCAGCTAAAGCCCTGCTTGTACTCATACTGATAATATTATCTTAATTTGTCCTTGACTTAAAAAAATATTACATAGTAACTAGCTCCTCTCTCACTCCCAGTGTATTTTAAAACAACAAACAAAACCAAACAAGCTTTAAAGCACTGCTCAAAAGCAGACTTCTAAACACTGACAATCCTCTGGAAACCCACCAATCATTTTTCTTGTTTGCCAAGTAGGATTCATCATGTTAACTCTGGGTACTTCACTACAAATGAGGGTTTCCTCCCCTTCCACCACAAAAACAAGTTTAACCAGAATAATTATGATTTTTGAAAACTGTTATTTTGCTAGTATATGCACATCCCAAACTGAGTGACAGTACACTTCTTACTGTACATGTATACAGCAAAGGAAGCCTAACAACACTGTACAACAGGTTAGACACAAAGGGAGAGCAGACGACAAGGTGAGACATGAAGGTAAATAAATATGGAACCACAGGCAGAGCAACAAGTAGGAAAACATAAAGGAAAAATGAGGACTCAAGAGTGGTTACAGAAGACTATAAGGAATTCTTGCTCAGAGAAAAGTCTTAATTGTAGGAGGGATCCAGGAAACTAACACATACTTTTCAGAAAAGGTTAGAGGAAGGACATCCAGATACAGAATTAAAATGTGTTAACAAAAAGCTTCTAGTCTTAATCTAACACGTCTTCCCCACAAACTACTACTTTTAAAAGCAGCTGTCCTAAGTCGCAGTATGACTACACTTCCAAGAATACCAAATTTCTGGTGACTGGTACCATGCCTACACTTGCAATTCCCACTTACACTGAGTGATTGAGCTGAGTAGTATCTTACTCAAGATTGGAGGAGTCAACTGTAGAAAGACTGAAATGCCCTGCGGTTTACTAATACTGGTTTTGTCCTGTTAGGAGCACTTAAACAATAATTTTGTTTTTCTAGAAGCATTCACAGATACTAGCATTTTCTCCATGGGCTACTGTGACTAAATTTAACCCACTGTTGTCGTTTAACTACGGTAGGTGCTAAGCCTTCCACAGCCACTCACTCCCCCCAGAATAACACGGGAGAGGGGAGCAAATCAAAGGGGTATAAATGAGAAAACTCAAGGTTTGAGATAGAGTTTCAAAGAGAAAGCAAAAGCTGCATGTGCAAAGAAGCAAAACAAGGAATTAATTTATTGCTTTCATTTGGCTGCAGGTGTTCAGCCATCCCTAGGGCAGCAGGGCTCCATCGCACACAATGCTGACTTAGGAAGACAAATGTCACCACTACAAACACCCTTCTTCCCCCAGCTTTATATGCGCAGCATGACATCATATGGCACGGAATGTCCCTTTGGCCAGTCGCAGTCAGCTGCCCCACCTGTGTCCCCTTCCCAACTGCCCGTGCACCCCAAGCCTACTCACTGGTACAGTAGGGTGAGAAATAGAAAAGGGCTTGAGGCTGTGCAAGTGCTGCTCAACAATAACAAAATACATCCCTGTGCTACCAGCACTGCTGTGCTGACTTGCAAATGCAAAACACAATAACATATGAGCTACTATGAAGAAAACAAGAAAAAAAAAAATCTGTAAAAGACACCAGCAAGAGCCCTTCGATGATATTTAAATCTTTACCATATTTGAAAACTGGTTTATAGAAAACAGGATTCTTATTTTCAGTACTGTTTAACAGCTCTTTCTTGTGATCCCAAAGATATTATTCCTAGACTCTATTCTCGTTTTTCACAACTTCTGCAATGTATTTCCTTATTATACATTTTCCCTATAGCCTGTGCCACCAGGAGATCCTGCTGTTGAGGACTTAGCAGAGGACCAGTTGCCTGATTTCAAACAGAAATTTGAGAAGGAGGTGACAGAGCAGCCTAACAAGTACTGTGAAGCTCTGGTAACAAATACACCACTTACAGGCTCCTCCATCCTCTCTTGATTTCATTGCCTAAATAGTTCAAACATGCTCTAGAAATGGGAAACTAGTGTCTAGTAGACTGTTTCAAATGGCCATTTCTTTTCTTGAGCATGTGGAAATAAATTAACATGCATTGCAAGGCTGCTTTCAGTCTTAACTCTAATGCATTGCTTGTTATCAAGATGCAAAATACTCAAACACTTTTGGTATTTAAATTTACTCTGAAGCTCTTACTTACAAAAATAAGATTAAAATTGAAGTAAATAATCAATAACTAATGATAAGCAGTAAAATTGAAAGTACTCACATTAAATTTAATAATGTCATATATCAAGTACCGAGGGACAACCTGTCCATTAACCTTGTCGATGATCATTTCCTTAAAAGAAAAGAGAAAACATTGGCATTTATGTCATGAATATAGAACAAGAATGTCGACACACTTATATTTAGTGCATATACCTGCAAACATGATGCAAACACTGGTCATGTCTTTATTACAAAAAACATTTTACAATAGGCCAAGATTATAAAAAGTCTTAAAAGCCTCTCATGAAACATTCAATAAAACACCAGGAAGCTGTACTACAGCTCCCTGTTCTGATTTGCAACATTTATACAGTAGTTTCCCCACAGCTTTCAAAATCTTGAGTGAATAATGAGTTTTTAGAAATCTCAATAAGATCTGCAACCCTAAGTCAACCAAGCAGTACTGGAAATCTTGTCCACAATCAGAAATACAACAGCAAGGATGTAAAGAACAAGCATTCACATTCATTTTCTATGCTCAGGTTGGATCTTTTCATTTTAACAGCGTCCTAGGCAGCCGTGAGAGCTGCAATTTGCTTGAATGTTCCACTGTGACTAAACAGTATGGCTCCTTCTTACAGAAATATCACAGACACTCTGCATCACATGAAGTCAGTTACCATTCAATATGAACTGGAAAATCATATTGAAAATTGGTCAGGTAGGGAAAGAACATTGACATCAACATCCAAACACAAAAACATTTCCTGAATTTAATGACACATACAAAAATACATGCACCTTACGTGGCGGTGCTTACATCTGCAACTCAGGCTTTCTAGGACAGGAATTAGACATAGTATATAGAGTTCGATGAACTAGCAAGGATGACTGAAAATGGTAACAACCAACCATGGGTAGCTCTTTTCCAGAGACAACGTTGAAGTAGTCACTTCTCTAAAAGTAATTCATCTTCTCCCATACCTCCCTCCCCCATCTGAGTCTTGGCTAGTAAGCTGTATCAGCCAGGGATCTTTTTCTAAACACACCAAGTTAAAATTCCAAATTCACACAAACAACATAAAGCAATTGAAAACCATGAAAACAGTTCACTATGACATGATGAGAACAAAATCAGAAGCTCAAGAATTATTCAAAAAAGAATATTACATCAACTCAATTTTGTTCTGTTAATGTCTTGCTATGTTAATAGTATTTCTGTCTTACAACCTTTTAATTTCTCTCAAAATCCATAAATGCTACAAAATAAATCCAAAAAAGTCTGATTGACTCATGTAAGATTAATTTTCAGATTGTAAAACAATAAAAAGTTTCTTGAATTGTACCTAGCATTTAACCACAATGTGCTTTGAAAAATAAGCAAGCAGTTCAGTCATAAAAATACAGATTTGTTTTAAAGCAAACACAAAGCTTGAAGCATTTAAAACTAAACTAGAAGACATGAACATGTTGTTCTCAAAAACCATTGGGAAATCTAAATTGCCTACTTAATATTTTGGAATCTCATCTTCTGTGAACCCAACACTGAGATGGAGATTGGGATTTCAAAGCCATGCGCAGCATTCACAGGTGTTGTGAATGACTACCTGAGCTGACCTTACACATTCTTCCACATAATCTTAAAAAATATATATTTTTTTTAAAAATCCAATTAATCCAATGAGTGAAAACTATTCCTTTGTAACATTACAATATCTACTCTTACCTCTAAAAATTTAGTCACAGGCACTTGTCAAATAACGTGCAAAAAAGGTCTACATAGAAGTGATGCAACAAAATGCAAGTCCGTTAGTTTCCAATATTTAGGCAGGACTCTCAAAGGAACAGCAGACAAAATACTGCAAAGCCTTCTTTGACAATAAACTTTATAACTAACTACAAGAACAGACGGATACAACTCAAGGGACAGAAGGCGTGATATGCAAACTTGGAAGAGTGTGTAGACATAATGCAGGGGGGGAAAAACCCAGGATAAAAAACCCCACCCGGAATTCCTGATAGTAGTCAGGTGAAAAAAACCAAAGTAACAGTGAAACAAAAGAATGCATTGTATTTCTTTAATTTTCAGTTGAATTAGCAGCTGAAACAACTTTTTGAAACACATTTAATTAAGCACGTATTTAGGGTTTAAGGACTCACTTTCTAAGCATGCATATTGAGAGCCTGAGTTTTGATGCAAAGCTAGCATTTGTATGCAAAACTGTGAAAACATTTCAATGCCTGGTATTACAGGATTTTATGCCTAATTTTGAAAATCTGAATCTGTGGATATTCAGTTTAAGAAGAATTATAAAATACAACCAAAAGGACCAGGAACTGTTTTTAAACATCCTTTGAAATGTTCATTTTTAACTTTTTCTCTACTTCAGACATGTAAACATTTTTATTCTACTACTGATCAAACAAGCCTTTTCCCTCATCTCCTCACTTCTTTTCTTCCTCCCCTGCCTCCTTTTCTCTTTGACATCCTGACTGAAATCCCAGCTACCAGAGCAAAAAACAATAGCACAATATGCCTTAGAAGAGGAGATGGCAAATTCCTGCACTGCTCATCTCCATCATGACAACAATATTCCCTGCTCCATTAGTTACGCCAATATAACTGTCATAAGGCAAAAGCTGCAAAGTGAGCACAAGAATGGTTCAGATTAGAAATGCTCTAAAACATCATTATTTTACAGTCTGATTTCAGAATCTTCATTGAAATTATCAGAATTGAAAAATACCCCAGGGAATAGAACCCAGAGGGAAGTTCAGAGAAATTGGGAAAATGTAGTATATGAGAAACGACCACAATTAAACCCACTCGTTCTGACCTGATACTATAAAACTATATTTAAGCCAATTTTTAGATAACTAAAAACTTAAACCCAAATCCACTCACATGACCTGTTAATATAACATGAAAATATCCATAAGGCACACTTGCATCCATGCAGTTCCTTTGATAGACTCCATGCAGATTTACAGCCAGTATTGTGTGTTTTAAAATTACCTCTGCTAGTCAGTATGACCTTTAGCACTTGTCCATTAGCTGCTGGTTTAGGTATCCACTTAACCCATGGGCCTGCAGAACAAGGTCCAAATATCAATTAATGCAATGTAATCTGGCAACACTGTGCTGGGGTTACTCTCCTTAATCTCCTGGTGTTGTAAAGTACAGTTGCACAGTATATTAGACCAGCAACAGTGCTAAGAGCTTTTTGTTGGACAAGTGCTAGAAGAACAATGCTGGACTGAGAGCTCATGGACTTTTTACCTTGAATCATATCTCTAGCAAGTAATGTGGACTTTAAATAATCCAAAATTTAATCACAAAGCAAAGGATCCAATTTTACGAGCCACTTGCAATATGTATTTTTTGTTGACATTGAGTATGGAATCAGATCTAATAATACATCTGTTTGTTGTTCCTTTTCCTCTTGTGTCTTGTCTTAATCCTTTATGCATTTACCTTTAACACAATTCTAGTTACTGCTGTATTTCAGGAATGAAAATAGCTTTTGTTTCTTGCCTTTTTTGTTAAATCAATTTTGCATAAATCTATTTGGCACCAGCTTTTGCAAACTCAAAAAGTTTTAAGTTCTACAATTTCTGAGGGAGCTTACAAATAGATAAGGTCTCTACTGATAGAAAAACATAAATAAATATCTCAGTCTCCACTTATGGAGTTCCTGGCCCTCTTAAGCTTTCAAGTGTGAGCAATATTTTTATATAAAAATAAAATAGATTAAAAAACTGTATTAAAATTGTAAAATGTATTTCAAGCCTAAGAATGCCTCTGCATTTTCTACTCAACTGTTCCAAAGCTAAGCAGAATGCCAAGAAAACTCCTGAAAATAGCTATTTAGTTTTTTTGCATGACAGCCAAAACATTTGAACAAAACTCTACATTCCTTCAGACAGCACTATGGATGCAAAACACTTGGCTTCTAAAGGAATAAGTCATATTATATTAGTCACCTGTAGGTAAAATTCAAATTAGCTTTAATGAGCTTTGCAGAAAACTTTCTTCCATGACAGGAGAACAATTGCAACTGAAGAGCTGGAGATGAGTACAGTGTTGCAGGAGATCCGTCATCACCCAAGATGTAACTGATCACATAAGAACTGTTGGTGAGTAATTTCAGCCTGAAGTGAACCACAAATGCATCTGAAATTCTCAAAGACAACCACATGAAAGGCTTGCACCAGAAGCCTTAAAGGAAGTTAATAGTTCCCTGAATGTATGGAAATTGCCTTTATGAAAGTTTCATGTATACTGTCATTCTAAATAATGTTAGCGGGAATTACCTAATCTTCCATATTCTTAAAACCAGTAGCTGTTTTGCTGCATGGCACTGATATTTCTGTTTTCTTTCCTTCTTTCTCATGTGTTTAAGAATACTGTAAAGCAATGCCAATTGGACCACCTCATTCTATACTTTCATTCCCTGAAAGAGAGAACGCTACTTCAAGGACAGTAAGTATGAACTACTTCAGCCTGTAATTAAAGAATTAACTTCAACAGCCCTTCAAACACTAATTAGCAAAATATGTTAATACAGAAAAAGCCAACTTCTTCCCATGGATTTCAAAAATAAAATAAAATCAATCATGCATATATCTAGAGTAAAGGATCATTCATGGAAATCATCATTTGGCACCAACATTAAACAAATATTCAATTACAAAGTTAAGCTGTTCTGATGCTTTAAATAATAGGCAAATCCTATCCTCAAATCTGTTAAAGGAATTTCAATTGAAAAAAAATGTTCCATCAACAGCTTTTTATTTAACTGACCATACTAAAATTAATTTAGAAATCTGTACTATGAAAAGTATCTATCCACTGAAATGTTTTAGTTTTATTTCAGGGTACTTCATTCAATCACTACTTGTTCATTTAATGTCATTTTGCTTTTCACTTCATTTTAAAAAATATTTTAAAAAAAGAAGTGTGGAATGAAAAAAATCACACTAACACTGATTTTATGGCAGTAAAGTGAAACACCAAAATGCACTATAACAGTCAAACTTTCAACAAATTCAGCAAAGTTCTAGTTCATGCCCTGGGTACCTGAGAGAACTTCAGTTATTCTTCAGAGACTTAAACTATAAATCTGAGGAACATAGCACACCACATGAGAGACCTTCTCCCATGCCCCACAGCTACATTATGCATATATATCAATATCCCTGTCTTCCACCATGTACATATCCACCCCCCTTTACTAAAATATCTGTTTTGAAACAAAAAGAATAATTAAATAAATAAATAAAAGAGCAACCATTTCCCTCAAGAACACCTAGGATCGCACCATATGGACACTGGCCATTACTTTCTCAAGAGCCTTGGAAGTAGCAGGGGAAAAAACAGCTGTACCAGGCTTTTTATCTCAAAAGTATGGAACCTAATGTATGCCATTAAGAATAAAATTATGTACATCACTAGGAAGCTGCCTGGCTGAAGAGGCTCCTACCAGACACGACAGCTTGTGCAACCACTTTTGAGCTGACAGCATGGCATTTCTTGCATTGTACTCTCAATTTTTCAGTGAAGCAGAGGTGGTGGAAAATATTCCATTATCTGCTTCTCTGTCCCTGAGACAGTACATTGTTCTTTGCAGTAATTATCCTCACAGATTCAATTTATACATGCTTCACATGTAAATGTGTGTTCAGTAAGACACATCATTCATAGAAGTGACCTTTCAAGAAGAATACTGGCAACAAGGGCCTGAGAAAGGAAAGAAAGTTAATAAAGGCAGTATGGTCTCATGTATTTGAAAAGTGCACTAGGCTTCAGAAGATCAATATGGAAAATACCTCAGGTATAAAAATACTTCATCAAGCAGGAGTTACAGCCATGTAGAGAGTCTCCAACACTACTGAAACGTAATAGGAAACTGCATTGATCTATTAGTATAACAGCTAATGAAGTTCTTTTGGTCATGTGAAATAGGATGGTCAAGAGAGAAATAATTTCTTCTTGTGGCTATTGTTCTGAAAAGTTTACCACCAATAGCCTAGCCCAGCTTCCAAACAACAAATATATATGTTTTTCAATTTGTTTTACAACTGGCTCAAGAAGTTCATTAGCTAGTTTACAGAATTTAAATTAGCATGGCAACTTAGAAATATTTTAGCCTTAAACCAATATAACTAAGCCATTTCTAAATCATTCAATAATTCAGATCAGCTGAAAATAAAGGTGACAGAAACAAAGATATCATGTAATGTAAGTGTATCAAAAGATGATGATAATTTTATCAAATTTTAGAAGAATTTCCATGAGCTGTATGAAATTGGCCATGTTTACTGTTTCAAAATATAAAGCTGTAGCAAGAGATGAGGTTTTGCAGTAATTTTTTTAGATTCTCTTCAAGCCTTTTCTCATATTCAGAGAATGTCATCTCCATACCTTCATTTATTTAAAAGACAAACAGCTCCCCCCAGAGCAGTCATCAGTGCTACTCTGTAGGTAAGTAATTTCTTATAAAATGCGGTTCCAACATTCATCCAGTGACTGAATCTATATTCCTTCTGAAATCTTATGATTCACCAATCCAGCCCAAAAAATTTGGCCCTGTTTATGAACAAAAGCAAACAGCACTGAAATTGTTGCAATTAATTGCACAATATGCTCCTTACCCCATCTAGAAGAGTGTTTGTTAGATGCATACGAAGATCTTTACGAAATGGAAATTCCAGGTTAGATACATGAAAAATGGAATTGTCTCTATCGATCATATAAACTTCATTCTTGCCATCAATCAGCATCATGTACCTGTGAAGGCAATGTTAAAATATTATAGTTACAGGTATATCCTCAAAATCTCTATTATTTTGTTTTATATTAATTGTTAAAAACAAGCAATCACTACAGACACTGTAAAAAACATTTTTAAAGGATTTTTTTACATTTAAAAGTTTAAACCTGTAAACTGACCAAAGCGATATCTCAGACCATATGATGTTGTTCTCAGCAATAAAAAATGGGAGAAGGAGGAAGGAGGGGACATTTGGAGTTATGGTGTTTCTCTTCCCAAGTCACCGTTGTGGCTGATGAAGCCCAGCTTTCCTGGAAATGGCTAAATACTTGCCTGCCAATGGGAAATAGTAAATCAAGTCCTTATTTGTCCTTATATTTATCTCAACCCCTGAGCTTTCTCACTTTTACCCTTCTGATTCTCTCCCCAATCTCGCTACAGGCAGCAGAGAGCAAGTGGTTCTGTGAGCTTAGCTGCTACAGGAGTTAAACCAAGCCACACCTTAAATACTCCTTTCACATGGACCAACACTGTGGGCTACAATTCTTCAACTGAGTCAATGTAATAGACCTCTTAAAGCCCGTGGAGACTTTTCACTTGCATTCTGTATGGAAACAGTTTTGGTTAAGCATACCTATCTGCACGTCATCTTCATAACTAGATGATCTTTACGGTCCCTTCCAATTCAAACCACTCTATGATCCTATGATTTCTATGATTCTGTATTTTACTTCAGAGAGATACTGAGAAACAGCATGTGCTGACTTTGAAGATGGAAAAAAATTTGGTCCCAGGACAGTAAATTACTTTCATGTAGATCCATTTGTCTGGGTCTTATGATAATATACCTGTCTAACTTAGAATCCGAACAAGTTCACTGCTTGAGAAAGACATTAAACTGATCCAGGTATGTCTCATTTTGAAAGTGTTCTGTTTGAGGTTTTTTTTACCTGAATGGCTGAAAACTCCTCCACCCTCCCAATTTAATAAACTATTGAAATAAAACTCTGAATGTGTTCCAAACAACAGAATTAGTCAAAATTCTAATTACTACCAACATAAGACACAAGAAATTTGGTGAAGGATGGACTGACAAAAAGAAGTGTTCTATAAGCAGCTAATAATTGAAAATTTGCAAGAAGCAAAAGAGATACTCAACCATGCTGAGATTTTGGCAAAACTGAATTTATCAACTAATGAGGGGTTTGGGCTGGTTGGTGGGTTGAGGTTTTTTGTTTGTTTGCTTGTTGCACTCAAAAAGCTTAAGTTCACATGCTTAATGTCAGGCCTAAAATTTTCTCCAGATGACACAACAAGCATTCGTGGAGAAATCTTGTGCCTGCTGATCAGCAGTACATTTCTGAATATCATTTCGATGTACCCTGGCCATTTATATTTTAAGAAGTTAATTAAGGTATTAGCAGATAAGTACTTACACCAGAATAGAGAACACGCCTCTGGGAAACACCACAAAGGCAAAGAAAGAAGAGCAATGATTTCTCAAATACATTCACTAGCAACAGAACACAGGAGCTTAACTGTCATGCATTGCACTGCCCACTGTGAACACCACTTGCTATTACAGCTGTACATTTATTAATAATTACCTCTATTGTGTGAGCACCCAAAAGCTCCAATTAGTAACCAGGCCCCATTGTTTTAGATTCTGGGCAAGTATACAAGATGACATGGTCTTACATCAGACGGCTCAATCTGAATGTAAAACCAGACAAGTGAAAAAGAGAACAAAGGCAGAGCAGCAATAAGAGCAGTAACAGAACTGCTCGTTCACCTTTGAAAACTCTACATGGAAGTAGAGAATCACATTCAAGCTACAAACATCATCCCTCAAAACTGTCAGTCCAACCACTACAAACCAGTCAGTTTCCACTGAAACAGAAGTACTGACAAACGAGTTCAAGAATAAAGGGTCACAGTGTCCACACAGATAAATCTCACAAGCAGATAAAATATCTAGTCATAGAAATGGTAACATCTAAAGTTTCATTAGAAACTACTTTTCATTCACTTCTGATCCCGAGGCAAGGTCCATTATTAATTCTAATTGGACATTAGTATTAACACAATAATTCAGAAAATAGGATGAAAATTTCATTAGCAGAGTGACAGCTCTTGGCATTAGACAAACAGATCTCCAATCACCTACCAGAGTATTAATAACTTTAATCTTTAAACTATAAAAAAGTCAACCATCAAATAAAGATTTCTCTTCAGAAATCAATTATTTTTAGCATCAGTAAATAAAGGCAACTATATCAAAGACTCATTTGCCTCCACATAAATCCTGTATCATGCAGTCCACATTGGCTGGGCCCCAAATACAAGCTAAAGGAATGATTTTATGAGACTTCCATTTTCAGCTGAGTTGGTTTTGGAGGCAGTGTACATTTTTGGTTTTTACATAATTTTGAATGAGCTACACAAAAAATCCTAAGTTAAAAATGGATATTTCTCCTTTATGTGGATGTTTAGCATTTTTCATCATTAAATTTGAAAGTACATTTCAGGAAAATATTACTGAATGCAAAATACAACAAATTACTTGGTGTCCCTTAACCTATGGTCATTGAGATTAAGGAACAAGAACAGAACTGCATTTCCCAAGCTACAGATCCAATACTGTAGCCACTAGAACATGCGGCTTCTGCCCTCTTTTCCAAATTATGAAGATTCACAAAACTGAATTTGAAAATACTCCCCCAACACTGCACCTCACTACACATGGTGTAGCGTTTGCCAAAACATATTTGCCACAAAACCAATTGCCTAGAAGTTCACCAAAGCCTTACCTCTGACTTCAACTTTGTGATGTGCTTTATCTATGTTTAACTTCTTTCTCTTCAGGCAAAAATCACAGCAACCATCTCAGCAATAAGGTTACATATGTTAATTTTGTAATTTTTAGGAGTTTTAAAACAAGTATAATATATAGTACAGCTTCTTTGAACTTTAAGATCCTATCTTCTGAAGAGTTTAACACACAAGTAACTTTCTGGAAAAAAATCTAAAAGTAGCAAATGGATTAGAAATATTGTTTCAAAGGAAGCTTAAAAATTCAGCTCCTCAAGGAGCTTTCTTTGCCCTGCAGTATTTCTTTAGACAGGCTATATCAAAGAAGGTTATTTATTTCGACACAGTGCTGCCATTGCTGCTTTTTTTTCATTTTCCTTTTTAAATATGCCTGTGTCTGTATTATCACATTAAAGAATGCAAAATATAAGAAATTCCATCATCAACTCTAAGCACAAAATACACAGCAGCTCTCCATTCCCAAGGGAGTTCATTACACAGCCTAGAATTCAGTCTTGTGAAAGTGCTGCCCTCCCACACAAATAAGCATTACCCAAATCTGAATAGCAATTAGCATCACTAATATGCTCACTGACGCAGAGGCAACAATGAAATCCTGTTGCAGATATGATTTTCAATTTCTTAATTTCCTTTTATGATTGACACCATTTCAAGACCACAAGTGTGTCGCCACTGTAGATTATCACCTAAGATGAGGCCAAGTCACATGAGCGCTTTACTTTGGACCCCGCCACTCCCTCCCGGCAAGAAAGCATCAACTTCTGGCCAGATGCATCAAACACTGAAGAAAAGGCCAGGAGAATGAAAATTAATGACTGCCCTTTATCCACTGACAGTAGGAGATCATCTATCTGTGTCACTAAGTTGCTGTAGCTCCATGTCCAGACCCCAATCCAGACTGTGCTGGATTTAGAACAAATTTAAATGAGAAGAGTTTGAAGCTGGCCTGTGGCGCATGGAGCAAAAGACCTTAAAATCCAGATAAATGGGGAAGACTTAGCTTGCTTTCTTCTATTAATTGCTGCTGGCAATGATTACTGGTTCAAATAATGTCTCCTCAAGGATGACAAAGCCTGGATACAGGGACACTAACACAGAGACTTACAGGAAGACTTATAATATTATTTTCCATGTGTAAACAAAAGGAAAACAATGTCTTTTTAATCAGTGCACTGACAGTTCTGTCACAAATACCTTCTCCATACTTGTACACGTGTTGTCTTTTGCATGAGTACACAGCATACCAGCCAGCAAGAAACACTGCTTTCTACATGCATAAGCTGCTGTAGAAGTATGTATTTGACAGTCCAAATTCCAAATAGTTTTGTTAAAACCCTGATCTGAGTATACCAACAGTTTGTATTTCTCTTGCGTACTTCTGCATTATAGTATGCCATCAACAGTCGCCACAGCATTTTAAACCAAAAAATCCCTTAGACTGTGACTGACAGTCCTTTCCAATTAACAGCCTCCAGCTCCAATATTTCTCATTCATGACCTTGCATTTTCTACAACTAAATATCCTTCCAATTTTATTATTCTGCTCCTCAGTGAATTCAGAGGCTGATCTCCCTCATTTGTTTATCAGAACATACTTGGATTCTGTTTCAAAATACTTAATGGTAACATGAAATTAATATTCAGCATCTCCACTTGTGGTTTTTATGAATTTTCTTTCAAAACCATTCAGTGCCATTTCCTTTCAATCTGTTCTTTACCTACCTTAGAATTCTAGTAATCTTCTAAGTCTCACTCTCTATAATAAATCAAAATTTTGTCGAAGTCCTGAAGCATGAGATACACCAGTCTGACTAGGTCAAAACCCCAATTTCACCCTTGTACACACTCCTACCAAAATGGATGAACTCAGAGGAAATGCCATTCCCCATCTATACTGCAGACTGTGTTCCTCAGTCTGTAATTCCATTAACTACTGCCTTTAGGGTAACCAAATCTGTCATTTAATAAAGAGAAACCCTGCATTTTTGATCTATTTTTATATCTCATTAAAATCATAATGAATTAAATTTAAAGCAAAGCCTTTGCATGAATGATTCAAACTTATCTTCTACAATAAAGACTTTTTTTTCCCCTCAGTATTAAAATACTGTTACTAGGCTCTTGTTTAGTATGTAAATCTATCTTGTATATCTCTTACTACACTCAGAAGCACCTGGATTTGTCACCTGCTAAAATTCTCTACCAATTCTCTGCCCTCATAAGACGGTAGAATTCAGATTGTGGTTAAATTCCACAGTTGTAAGGGGTCTCCTTGGGGTGAAATGACCAGTCCCCTATGCTTCAAAACTGTCTTGGTTAAACTCTTCTTACGGAGGTCAAGACACTCAGCTTGCATTAGATGTTCAAGTGTGCTCATAGTGACAACTCTGATCAGGCTGGACATCTGCAGCAGATTCAGCAGTAACCCAGTTTTCCTTTAAAATCCTGTAGTGATTTTTTAAAAAACTGAACTCTGTAACAATTTTTTATCCTTCAGTTATTAGGAAAATATAATGTTATTCCTCATATTTTATTTTGCATCTTTCCTAAACAAAATGAATGCTTTCCAATATTAGTGTTACAGTCAGGAAAGTTATCCTACTTCATCTGTTACATCAACAGCCAATTTCATGAGAAATCAGAAGGTTTCCAACATCCAGCCTGCACATTCTGAATCCCTTAGCCCAAGATACTGCTGCCCCGACTCAATGCTAGTACAGAAAAAAAATTATTTTCTTGTCTTATTGATCACCTCATACATCACAATGGAAGGGATATGCTTAAGTTTGATATTCATAGCATCATTTCAAGTGGAAAAGACCTTCAGGGTGATTGAAACCAAATGTAAACCTAACACTGCCAAGTCCACCACTAAACCATGTCTCTAAGTGACACAGCTACCTTTTGTCTAAATACTTCCAGGTATTGATGAATTGATCTTCATCAACTCACCCTGCTTATTTCAGAACAAAGAGCTGCATTTCCACAAGATTTGTTAAGGTGATATTCCACATAATGAAGTAAGCCTGTGCAAGCCACCACTGTAGGTTAAGAGATACTACACAGCTTATACAGGTATTCAGTCTCCATAATTTTTACAACTCAGTCTCCTCCACTGTTAGCTCACTCAGCATCAAAATCTTATTCTTGCCTGCCACCACTCGCCTTTAAACTCTGAATGCAGGTTTGCCTTTGCATTTGCTCCCCGTGACAACACAAGGTCCAGAGGAGATATTTTGTGACTGTTACAGCCCTGAGCATCATCAAAAGTGAGGCAGTAGATCTGCAGATGACATTTACTACAGAAATCTTCAGTACGCCCAAAACTAGAGCAACAAGCACTGCAAGTTTTGATATCCAAAGGGTGCTACAGCCAGCAGGAGAAGAGATGTGACCATATTTCCCCACCTTACAAGATTCTAAATTAGCTGTTGGCTGAGAAAGCTCATATAGCAGCTACTTTTTAGTGGTCAGAGAGAGCGCAGAACTGCAGCTGCCACCAAACAAGCAAACAAACAAAACAAAACAAAAAAATCATCAAACAAATTATTAGGTCAGATAACTAACAGGGTAGTGCAAAATACAGAAATAATGTTGCATCATTATACAACTTTATGGTATCCCCTCACCCAGGATACAATGTGCACCAGCATTAATAGAGAAGTCAGTTTTTGAATAACGGAGACAACAGCAACACTAAGGATCATGGAAAAATGCATAAAAAGCATGGAAACGAATATAATTTCTCCTAATAAAGTATCACAGTTTAGACTGAGATCAAACTTTTCCTGTTTTATGCAGCAAAGATAAAGATGCTTTAATTAATTTAACAGATGACAAATTCAAAACCAGTGTAAAATTACATTTTCTATGTAAAATATTTTTAGACTGAGAAACTGCTGGTAAAACCAAGAATTTAAGCAAAAAATTTAAAAAGACTACCCAGTTACAGTGTTTTTCTTGTCTGTCTTCCAGGGTTTTAATTAAGTTACAGTGCTGTGGGGGTTTTGCTACTTTATTTTCAGAAGGATATTAAACCTTATGGGTTAAATTTGAAAGTTGTCTTGTAATCATTATTTGACCTACAACAAACAGTAAATTAAAAACTACAACTACTCGATAGTGAAGAGCTCTTACAGTGCATTATGATGTGCTTTGTCTGATGTAAAACAAAAGAATTGTTAACAAGCTAGAAAAGATATAACCTAGTAACAACCTGTATACTAACAGATTGATTTTAAATACTAGATTCTCTTTGTTTCACCCAAATTTTAATGATGCCAAGTGTATTTCTAAATTAGCAATAGAAACACTGTTGAAAAACAACTGCATGGTACAATGTTCTGATCACTTTTTTTTTAAACTGTAAGATCAATGAAACAAACTATATCTCAAGCTTGACTGAACTCCTGAATTGTTTTGCAATTTTTGCTACTGTTGTTATTATTACCATTATTATTATTATTATTATTATTATTATTATTATCTATCGCAGATAGAGCTTCAGGCTTACTTGAACTTCTTTGGCTCCATCCCTCTCCACAAACCTTTGTCTGAAAATATCTTGGAGGTTTAGGGCAAAATTCATGCCTGAAGCAACAGGCTTAAAAATATATTTATAAGAAAGAATAACAAATTAATTTAGTATTAGATGACAAGTAGTTACATTCCTTCTTTCCCCAAGCAAGTGAACCATAATGTCTCTCATGAAGGGCCATAACAGAGCAGTCATGAAAAGACTAGCACAGCTTTGAGAAAGGAGATCCCCTTAACTGGGAACTGATTTATGCCAGAGCCTATTCTGGGTCAATTCCATCTGCATCACTGGCACAAGCCACAGCAGAAGCATAACTGCCATTTGTGCTCGCAGAATGGATCAGCTCCAAGAGAAAGGGATGCCCTAGATATCTGTATAGTTCAACTTCACAGACTGAATGTCATTCTTCCCTGACTGAGCTTAAGACACTATGCTTCGTGGATGTGTCTGTAATCCCCCCCAGGAGAACCAGCAGCACAGAATGTACTGTTCCACTATTAAAAGTGGTCTGGGAGAAAGGATAATAAATAAATAAACCAGTAATCACTGTTATTGGTTGCTTGAAAATCAGATACACACAGGCACACCCTTTATCTGGATCTTATTAGAACATTTTAGGACTACATCTGAATATTCTAAGATTAGTATTCATAGCACAAGCTACATAATAAGCATTTTAATACATTAACTATTTATAAATAAACAAAAGAGCTTGCTTAGAAGACAATCTGTCCAAATACTTGAATAGTTACATATGAATAATCAGTTAGGTAGCATTTTTCAAAGAGCCCAGAACTGCGACCATAAAACTTTGTGTGTTGTCAAGAGGCTTCAGAACTGTGAAGTATCAGGTCTTCTGCTTCACAGAATACACTTCCTGTACAGTATCACATCAGCAGTGCTCCTTGGCCACTTAAACAAGGGACACAAAACCAAGAGATTTCTTCTACCACTTCTTTTCAGAGTCCTGACAGTGTTCCAAGTCCATATAAATGAGTAAGAACACTTTCTTTGGCCATTCAAGTCAATTTGGATCTAGATGAGGGACGACATGTTCTGTCGCACCTATGGGTTCATTCTTCTACATTGACTCAGTGACTGTAAAAAGAGGATTTCAGGAGAAGAAGCAACAAAGTGATACGGATGGGCCTTAGTAATAAATACATAAACACACTAAAAAACACACACAAAACCAGACATGTTTTTATGTCCAGTGGTTCCATACATTAGTCTAACAGACATTCTGCACCACCTCATTTGANAAAAAAAAACACACACAAAACCAGACATGTTTTTATGTCCAGTGGTTCCATACATTAGTCTAACAGACATTCTGCACCACCTCATTTGACTTACAGTCCGAGAGAGAGAGATCTCTCCTGGTTCAAAATTAATAGTTAAACAAAACCAACGAGTTACCTAGTGACACCCACAAGCCTGGCTATCAAAATCTGACAGCTCCTTTTCCACTGTCAAAGTCTGCTAGCCCAAGTCTAGACATGCTCTCATTGCCTGTACAACAGGGAGAACAGGAGACAAGGACAACATAGCAACAGGTAGAGATAATGAGGCCACCTTGTACTAGACCCTCCTTGCCCTGAGCTAGCATATCTTTACCTAGAGACAGGGGACATGCTAAACAAACCAAAAGTGCCCTTAATTCAAACTCAATTTATCAGTTTTATTTTTACATTCTCAAATAAAAACTCAAGTAAGCATACAATATTTATGGGTTCTAAAGCTGTGGAAAACAGGCCAGTATTAGTCTTGTAATCCTAAATTTACTGTCCGACACAATTGGACAAGACAATTATTAAGATACAGAGTAAGCAACAACTCACATCTCAGCTCCTGAATCTCCAACTTTCTAGGGTCAAAACACATCATTCCTGCCTCCCCATCCCATCTCCTCTTCCTCTCTTACCTAGACACACAAACTAAAACCATGAATTAGGCATCTGCTTTTTCAAAAATTAAGAGGAATGCTGTTTAGAGTGCTTAACATCTGTGAATTGCACTTTTCAGCAATCATTAGAAAGGCAGTTTATAAATTTTTATCTTGAACCATTTATGTGACCTTTATATACTTTTGCAGAAGCGTCTAACATTATGTTAAAATTACACATTTCAAAGTTAAACTGTAGATTCCTAACAACTACTAGTACTGCAGTTTATAAAAGCTATTTATTTAGAGCTTTTAATCTTGACTAGAAGGGAATAAAAGCTTTATTGCAAACATTTCAATAGCTTCCACAACTTTAGTTTGCAGACAAAATATATGTTATCTCCAGTTAAGCACATTATTCAAAATAAAGTCAGTGAAATTAATTCCGCATGGATTGCAGCCTCATTCTCAACCAAAATTCTTCCATTTATAGAGGTAGTGTACAGAACTAGTTTTAAAATGAGGGAGCTTGTTTTCACCTAAAGAATAGTTAAAATAACTTATGAAGAAGAACCACAAGGGACTATACCATGTAAACAAAAACTGCATTTTTTTTCCCCATGACCTTAAAAACATAGCATAAAAACACAATGAAGAGACTGGAAGCCTGGGCCAGCAACAGTCACTACAATATTTAAAGTAAGGTTTTTGGTTCCAAACCTCTTCTTTAAGTGTCATTCCATTTTGACAATTTCATGCAAACAGTAATAGAAAAATACTTACAACTAATTCTTTGAGACATTCAATGAAAATAATACAAATGTCTGAAGAATGGCTGTCCTACACACACAAATGATGTATAATTACTAGCTGAAGCTTTGCCCATTGCTGATACTTACATAAGCCCAATTGAATCAAGCTCATTTAGCTTGGAATCAAATAATTTGGGTTATGCCCAGTTGTTCACAAAACCTGTCACTCCTATAAAAAAATCCATTTGGTCCTGAAAAGTCTATTCAGCACATGCCCAACCCTGGAATATTTCTGTCCTTTAAAATTTCACACCACTGAAACGTGCCACAGCCACAGAGGAAGGGATAAAAAGAACTACCAACAAATGGTGCAAAACTGATTAATATTTAAGTCTATTTCTTAAGATAAGTGGGGAGAGGAAGTAGGAAAAGGAAAGAAAGGTGTGGTTTAAAAGCAGCCAGATGATTCTCAGGTGGGTTCTTCACCCTATCCTATGATTAGGAGGCCAACATTCCCTCCTTACTCCAAGACCACAAACATGTATTAACCCTAAACATGACTCAATGACAAGACACTCAAAATACAATTTATAATAATTTACTTTCTCACTAGCTATCTGGGTCAGAAGGCAAGGTGCCCAGGAAGGGAGTATTCATACCTTGAGAAAAGCTCTTTTACTTATACATGCTCTGTTGTGATTAATAGCCCTTAACTTTCCTGCTAACACCATTTCTGCAGATGTCTGAAAATCTCAACACCCTACATTTTTGTCCCCCTCCTCTAAATGAGGGAAGAATGCACTAACAATTTTGCAAACCTCTACCTTGGGCACTTTCCACTACTGGGCATAAAATTCCACATCCATGAGAATCTGGTCATGTAATATGTACAGTCTGAAAATTAATCTATGGTTTCTTTCTCATTCCCAATAGTCTCCTTCAAGTTCAACTCCACATTAATATCTCTGCTCCCAGGAGACAAGCTTTCCATTCTCCAGATCTGCTTTCATGACAAGCTGGTCTCTTGTTCTAATAATGAGTTCTCAAGTGTATAGATTTGGGGTTTAATTGGATTAGTACTACTCTCCAATCTTCTCTGTCCTCCTTGATTCTCATTATTATCTGAACTTTCTCTTCTCTCTCTCATGGATAATAGTTTTTCCATGAACCCATTCAACTGTCTTTAATCCTTTACAGACAGGCAACAATTTTGCTTCCTTGCCACCTAATTTTGGGCTAGTATCTTTTACCTCATGATTTCTAAGAGAAACAAACACCTGTTTATCAGTTTTCCCCTTTTTTGTTTTTAGAGTTGTTCTTTAGCAGTGATGATTTTTCACAATTCACGCTGGACCAAATGACTTTTGGATAACTTCTCATATCAAAAATTTGCAATTTCTCAGTTATGCATGTAAGCTTCATCTCATCATATAAAGGATCAAAGAATAGCAAAAGAAAAAGTATTGAGCCATGGAAATCAGAGAGAAACTTCAACCTTGTTTTCATTACATTTAGAGAAGATGCATGAAATGTTATCTTAAAATATACTGAGTAGACTTCCTTCAAGTAAGGGTCACAAATATGTTTCTGAAGAGGCTGCAACTGCCAAAAATTTTAAAGTTCTTAAAAAAATAGAAATTTTCTTCAAGTTGTACAAAAAGCTGAACTAAAAAAAAACCTAGGAAGCTATCACAAGTTTGATAATATCGTAACTAAATCAAAATTATTATATTGATTTATTGATATCTTTGAGACAAATCAAATTATTTGATTAATAAACAATCCAAAAATTGCCCATCAGTTTTATCATACAGTTAAGTGTACATTTACTATTTTTACTTTGTATTATGATACCAACAAAAAGATGATTACTTAGGCAACAGGCCTTTCTTTTAATATGTAATTTGCTAACCATGAAAAAAAAACCACAGCTTCAGAGATGTACCTATTTTGTTACAAACACGTGTTAGACAACTAGCAGCAATTCTTGAAGAGCTTTTTTATTCTGCATCTACTTACTCACATTTAAATATCTGAAAGCCATCAAATGCTTGAGTATTTTTCAAATTTAATAGCCTTTGCCAAGAACTACATGTTCCGCATTTTTTTAAATAGCTGCCTTACCATAATTGAACAGCCATCGTATTACAATAATATTTATAATTTTTCACTAAAACTGCAAGTGTACAGTTGTGAAAAATATAAAAGGTACTCATACAAATGTAGAAAAATAACTTACTCCCCTTAATAGTTTCCATTTAGTGCAGGTCACATTTTATCATTGTAAAATCTAGTCTTGTTTGATTGTATTGATTTGAATTATTCCACAGACATTTTTAAGCTTTTTATTATTCTTAGTGGTAACCGCCTTTTCTTCAGAACTGGTGTCTCATTACTTTACCCTGCCTGAACGTTCAGCTCCACTCATTAGAACAAGCATCTGCTACAAACAGTATTAATGAGGTCCATATGAAGGGCTACAACACGCCATTACCCACCTGGGCTAATCATCTTACAGTACAGAGCTGATAATGCAGAGATACACAGCAATGCCTTGAACATACTGCTACAATTACCTTATTCAGATAGTAACTATTATTTCAGAAACACAGCACTGCAAAATTGGATACATTTGCAAAGATGTGGACACATTTGCAAAGCTACCTTGTAGCTACTGCTAACATACAACATATATTTCATCTCTACGAAGCCAAAAGGCATGATTTTTACTAGCGGGAAATTTGCCCTTTGGCTTATGAATAGATTAGCATTAAAATTATTTGTAAGACACCAGTATTTTGACAACTGTTCCGATAAATACAGAGAATTTACACCAAACCCATCAGAATAGCTGCAGAACTCAGTGCCTTTTATTTAAATAATAATAATTTAAAACAATATGATTTTAGAGGTGGTTTTCCCCAAAACAGGGTGAGTTTGCATACAGTATTTACATTCAGTCACGTAGCTGGTACAAAGGAAGTATTTCACCAAAGAGTGCCTATGCCAAGTGAGCTTCACAGATCTTTTAATTTAAAGTTCATTTCTCTAAACCTAAGATGAAAATATACACAACTTTACACATCGGCATTTATGAACACAAGGGGAGAAGTATTTGTTCACACTGCATTTTTTCTTTTGGGGCAAACATGCTCCAGAAGGAATGCTGGCGCAAGAACCAGGAGGTGTGTCCTGCTGATACTTACAGAACAAGGGCCCTGGAAACCAGGGACAGAACAACCAAGACCACAGTGAAGGCATAAACTCATCAAATCACAACAGACAAGGCAAGGGTAAGCCAAAAGACTTTGAACTCGGAGCTCCAAGAGAGCAGTGGCAGATGAGTTTTGACCCAAATCAGACTCAGAACTCACACACTTGCAAAAATATGTAAGATACTACTCCAGTAAATTTCCCCAAGATATTTTATAGAACCACTATCAAACAATTTAACTAATCAGTTTCAAGTTGTTAGTCAACATAATATGATAAATAATGCTCCTTTATTTAGGGAAATACTTCCCTTTTTTCTAAAATTGTGGGTAGAAAAATACAACAATACTAAAAAACCAAGAAAACATGCACAGTTCTACCACTGAAAACAACCTCCAAACAACAGGGAAAAAACCCACAAAAGAGCACCACCACAACAAAACTAAAACCAACATAGCTCTTAAAACAGAGGATGAAAGGTTCAACTCCACTTGGAATCTAGGATTAGCAAATGCTTTTGAAGAAAAGGTGAAGTCCTTTATGAAATTACTGACACTGCATATCAGTCAGGACAATGTAAAAAAAAAATGCTTGTCATTTCCCTAGAAACCTCTAGGGGAAACTACTGCTGCAGGAATAAAATACAGATTTTTTAAAATAGTGAAATTTAAGATGTTTGGCTAAGTTGAGCAAATATTGCTATTAACTAAAACAAACTTGTTTTATTTCAGTGAGAAAGTGTAACAGAAAGTTATTAGTTATGCCTCTGCTTTTCTTTTAGTCCAACAGGGTCAACAAAACAGCAGTGCTTTTTTAAGCAAAGAGAGAACAAAACAACAGAAAAGCATGCAAGCCTAATAATATTTTAATAGGCAAGGTCTAGACTGCTGCATGTAAACCACTTTTAACAGAATAGCTTCAGAGATACTTGATGACAGGGCTTCCATTTCCAGATAATGTAAGTGGGGGATCCATAAATAGGTTTCCACTAACTGATGTCTTAATATTAAATTCAGGAAGGTCATGGCTGTCAACACAAGCATTCAGAATAATTAATGAAAAATCTGTTTAATTGCATATGGAGTCTGGATCACTGGAGAACAACTGAATAATTAGAAGCACGTCCAATGTAAAAACGATCATAATCATTTTTCATTGTTGATTAGGATACATATAACGCGAAGTGTCTAAATGTCCAAATAATACCGCAGGTTTTCATATTTAATCTCTTTTTCATATTACTTAAGCTGAATTTCATTAACATTGGATCTCTGTAGCTCCATTTTCTTCTCTGAATATACCTATCAGTCTGTGTATCTCCATAATCAATTACAAGTTATGTTTTGGAAAAATTTAAAATAACTATTTAGTTCCTTCACTTTTGTTCTTCATCTGTTCTGTTTTGTCACCATTCTAAAACTAAAAACACACCACAGAATGTTCAAAATACTGAAAATTTCTACAAGAAATTACATGTACACTTTAATTTCTTTCACAAAAGGCAGTCTTCCAGGTACACTACTATGCTCTGTATAATTGCTTTAGTACTCAGAATGTAGGCATCCCATCCATACATTTGAGTAAGAAAACGAGAATACTACCTAAGACATCAATTTTCCAAATTAATAACATAAAATATGACAAAGACTCTTAAGGTGGCTGACTTCAGTTGTTCAGGGACAGCAGCTTTGGAATGCCCTATGCCCTGTACTGCTCTGAGAATATGCCTCGATCTCCCAACAAGCCACTGCTGTAACTTCCCACCCTGAGAACACCTGCACTGCACTGCCCAAGTGCTTGTGGACACAGCCAGGGTGAGTAAACCAATTATTCCCACACATTTCTTAATGCTTGAATGCCATACTGACTGCAAGCTTACTTTGACTTGTCACACCATGCTCAGCCCATGCTAATAAACCCTTGAAGCAAAAATTCCACAGAGGAGAGACACTTGAAGGGTATGGGGTTTTCTTATACAAGACAGCTTAGCTCTGGCTGAATTGTGCTGAATCCTGACTGACTCCATGTGGAGCTACTTGGTAATTCTCGTAAGACAACCAATTCCCCATATTTTCAAGGACTTTCATTATCTAGGATACTCTATTATTACAGAGATAACAAACCTAGCAAAATAAAGAATTCAGGAAAAACTTTAGAATATGTCTAATCAGTCCAATTAGGTTGTAGTTTTTTAAACAAAAGGCACCCCAGCAATGAATGTAAGAGAACTGGTGAGGGAATATAAAATTATTGACTCTTTAGCTGACATGAACTATGTGTTAGAACAAAGGATCACAGTATGAATAAAATAAAATTTAAAAAAACCCTATGAAATGTCTAATACTACCAAGCTTCAGAAGGATCAATCAGAAGCTTTAATTTAGCTTTTAGATATAAAGTTGTCAGCTTAGCAAATTCTCACTGTTACGCAAGATTATTCTAAGACCTTGGTGGCAAGTCCTGGATGACAGACAGACAAGGGTTATGGAGAAGAATAAGTGTACTTGCCTTTAAGAGTGAGTGTGCAGAACAGCTGCTAGAAAGAAACCTGGCCACAAACTTCAGCAAATGTTGGGCACCAAGACAGAATAAAAATTAATCTCTGGAGCCAGTTTTGTTGTTGTGCTTTGTCCTTTGTACAAGTAAATTCACTTGCCTGAGAAAATACAAACTGTCTACCCAATTTACTGTGTGTTGCTTTTTCATTTAAAATGAACTTACCGGGTGCCGTCTGCTTTCCAGCTAACTTTGTATGGCTTCTGCTCCAAAAATTTAATATTTTGCTTGTCCATGGAAACAGGCTGTGCTCCAGGAAATCCAGTCCTAAAAAAAAATAACCATGTTTATTAATAGTTCTACAATAAACAGTCACACAAGGAAAAACATTTTTTACATCAGACTCGTCACACCTTGTACCAGACTTGTTGCAATGTTAACACTGAGTTAGAACATCTTCGTTGATAAAGTATTTTGCAAGAGAAGTCAAAAATCTCTCTGACAAGAACAAAGTTATTTGCTTACAACAAAACAATAAATTATGTGGAACTTCAAAGTTTTAACTTCGCAGAAAGAGATATTTTAATTCAAAATTACAGTGTAATAGCATTGGTACAAATCTACTTCTTGAGAAAGAAGTGAATTTTACACAAATAGCTGGACTAGGCTACATCTGGAATTTGAACAGCAACATTTTGTTATCTCAGTGGAAAACTAATTCTAGAATCTTGTTTCTTAACATCAAAATCTGATCGTTCCATTTCATAGTACAGTGAAAGACTTTCACTGCCAAGTGTATTTGAAGCTTTTTTTTTATAAACAGTCCATCCAAAAATTATCATCTTTTTTCTCATTTTTACAATGAGCTGTTTTATTCTGCAAAATATAACGCTTAATTCTAGATAGTATAAATAAGTAAGTTCAAAATATGCTCATACCCTTCCCATCCACAGAACTGCTGACACTTTTGCTGTATTCCTCCTAACTTTGGTTGCGTTGTAACCTGGGTCACACACTTAACTGTTATTCCTTCCAAGAAAATTGCACCCTAGATTAAAAAAAAAAAAGTGTTAAAGTCTTCATAAAATCAGATCAGAATAGGTCAATACAAGATTAAGTCTGTTTTCACAACCCTCTTGAGCAGTACTAGCTTAAACCTTCCTTAAAGATTTACCCCCAAACACCCAGATACATTAGCTGAGCTTTGCCAGGAAACTCACAGGCTAGCCATATTATAAACCCAGGAACTGAAATGAGTTATTTATGAGGAAAAAATGTAATTAAAAAGAAAAAAAAAAGCAATAGTAAGGGATAGATATTCCTTAGATGCTTACTCTACTTAGCTAACACTCTTAAGAAAGTTGATCTAAGACAAACTTCTCAACAAAAGAGAAAACATAAACAGCAGGTTTGTAAGAAAATATTTAGGTAAATATACTTTCATAATTTTGTTCTCAATCTAAACTAGGTTATTAACGTGGAGTTGCTATCCTGAATGCCCCATAAATGCCTATGTAGAGATTTAAAAAAAAAAAACCCAAACTGAAAAAAAACCTCTAAAATAACTTGTGCATTCTAGAAAACGTTTGATGCCAAGAGGAATAAAAACAAATCCTGCATAACAGACCACACGAAAGCCATCAGGTCTACAAAACTACAGGATTAAAAATTTCTATGGAGATCTCAAATTGACCAGACTTACTTCAACACCATCTCAAATAAATTTTCAATGCCCACTAAGATGATCAAACCATGCCTATTTACCTGTTGAGCTCTGACTCCTGCATGTGAAGATACAAGCATTTCATATCTGTTCTCTAAAACACTTAAAACTAGCTTTAACAAATCCAGCTGCATACTACTGACGAATGGAACTTTTTTTTCTCCTTTTCCTTTCCACACACCATGGCACTCATCTGTTCTACACTTGACCGAGTCTAGGAAATAATTCCGCAAAAATAACATCATAAATTGGTCATTTTCTGCCAAAACAGTATCCTAAACAAGCTCATCATAGGATAACTCAGCACTAGTGCCAGCACCAGGGAAGCAGAATGAACACAAGGAGTGCTGGGAAAGCAGGACCACAGTTTTCAGTACAGCCTGCAGTTAAGATTGGCTCAGTCACATCACCAAATCATATTCTGAGAACAGAACATCCTAAAGAAACATACTGGTTCGTAACCTTAATTACCTTGAGCTCCACAGACTTTCGGTGTGTCACTCACCCCACACTATTTACGTGGGCACCAGCAGGTGCAAGGGCCCACAGGGGAAACAGGAGAGTGAGGCAGACAGCTACTCATGCCTGGCCAGCACATTGTCTGAATTCTGATAAATGGTGAGGAGCATCAGAAAACAAAGACGGTTGTGCCTTCCTTCTGTGAATAATGGCAGAGTGCAATGGCAGTATGACTGCTAAGATTGAAGCAATATGCAAGAACAGGAAAGATTTTTAGAGAAGAAAAAGTAATAAACACCAAATTCGTGCTTGCCATTTGAAAGTGTTTCTTGCAGATTATCTGCTTCAAGTATAATCACTAGCTAAGGCACAGCACTATGAAAACAAGGTGAGTCACTTGGGCATTCGTGCTTGACTAATTTAGCACTCTAGGTTTCATGAGGACATTCCTTGGATAAGGTGCGAAACCTGAGCCAGACCCACACAGTTTCTACACCACGGTTCAGCTAACACCTGTGGAAACAGGACACAGGAGAACATGATGCAGAGATTCTAGAGTACTCAGATCACCAGGAGCACATCAAGTCCTCAGCACTGATACTAAAGCCCTAAAGGATCCAAGGGCAGTAAATACACTTAGCATCTACACTCTGCACAACTTTGACACCATCTGTACTAATCAAACTTGCCCCACTTGCCATGATTTTCTCCACCCATCGCTTCAGCTGTGCCAATGCGAGTCATCCTGTATTGCTTCAGATCCTAAGCACCATCTGGAGGAGTGGGTGAGTGGGAACAGCCCCAAACACACACCTTCCCGACCCTAGTGGCTATCACCAGGCTTCTGTGAGAGCCATCTTCAGCTACTCAGACTTGACCAAGTGCCAGTATGCTCAGAGACTGCATCCCAGAAGACAAGAAACATTCCAAAATATGTCAGGAAGAAACATCTTCTAAAATGAAGGGAGTAAAAGACAAGGAGTTACACTGATCAGCTTAGATTCAATACCAAAAAACACAGGACCAAATCACAGTAACTGCCTCTTGGCACATAGAAACAAAAAAAAACCAACAAAATCATAATGACTGTCACTCAGTAGCACAGGTGTTCAACTAAACATTTGGGTTTCATAGTGAAACAGGATTCACAGAACTGGAATTGCTTGCATTTGCCTTGGTTTGTCTTTTGTTTGCTTATCTTATCCTCACAGACGAACTCAGAAAACACAGGGTAGATGTAACTTCCATAAAACAGAAAGGTAACCTGTTTCAAAACCAGGCTCAGAGGAGTTAACATTTCCCCAAAAAAATGGAAGAATATATTGAAAAGAATCTGCAAGGTCTGGTTTAGGTATAAGATAATTTATTTCCCCTAAACTTCCTATTAGCCTCTTCTTATTTTTGTGACATCTGTGACTTTAGTAACAGGGATATAGACTGGGATGGTAGCTTAAGATGCAGTGTTACACTTAATTTTAAAAACGGGCTGGAAACAACACTGTGCAATTCAGTACAAACAAAGTTCTACGCTTAATAATGGATAAGAAATTATACAAACACATACTGGTAGATAATTAGAGAAAAAGACATGGAAGCAGCAAGAGACCAAAAGCTGAATTAGTATTGCTCTGCCTTGTAAAAGGCAATTATGTTGAGATATATAAACAGAAGTATTAGCCTTAAGACATGTGAAATTAATTTCTCCCTATTAAGCCTTACTAGGATGGCCTCAACTAGAGGCTTGCATTCAATTATAGGCACCACAGCATCAGGAAAACATGAGTCAACATGACAGAATACAAAGAATAACAAGAAAGGTCAGTACTACAAAAAATATGGACTATAAGGAAAAAGTGAACAAATAAGCATTTAACATGGAGAAGGAAATGATACTCATACTCAAGTACATAAAATAGTGCTGCCAAATCACAAAACTGTATTTTTCCCATATCCATCACGATGCCCACAGGCAGAACAGTAAGCACAAGGGTTAAACTTTGCAAAAGAGAGTTGGTTAGGCAGAAAAACCCCAAGATTCTAATATTTAGAATCAATGTGGTTTGATTTACTCTCCCTATGTCAAATCAGTTTAATCGCTTCCCAGTGTCTCACAGATGACTACAGAATACCTGCACTCAAAATCATGAAGAAAATCATTAACAACCACCATTCATTTTAGAAGCACTGCATCTCACACCTTGTAATATGCAACTTACATGGGACTAGAAGAGACAACATTCCTTAATAAACAGTAAAAGTTCAATTTGACCCATTAAAGGTTTGTATCATTGTCGGAATTATAACTTTTTGTGATTTTGCAATTCAGATGTATTTTTTTCCTGAAGTGAGATTCTAAGTGTCAGTTAATAATGTTGCTTCAATGCTACAATTGATACTGCATGCACTAAGTCAAAATGCGTTTGGGTTTCCTGTGTGGCACCTCAGACTGCAGCAAGCAGATTTCCTGGTACCTGTCAACCTCCTTCAGGTGATGACAAAGGAAACTGTAATGGCTTTATGCTCTAATGGCTCTTACACTTTCTGTAGTATAGAAAAGAAAGACTGTCAAGATTTTTTGACATCAAAATATGGAAGTTTTAATGAAAAATGTTGCGGTTAAGTCTCTCACATCAAAGACAGAGCTTCTGAAATGGACAGCATACTAACTTCATTTCACAGGCTAGCTAGCAGTTGTTTCTGACTATTATTATCCAAGGCGCCTGGGAGCTGTCTCCTCCTCTACTACTAAAATTTTCCTCTGTCTCCAAAAAGATTTGGGTCAAAATGAAAAAAATTCACAACACTGCTATCTCTACAGCTACCTCTATTTTTACACTGCCTACCCATAATCTTTTAGAAAAGAGACACATTAGAAAGGTAAAAACATCTGCTGCAGGAAATACACATAATGCTGAAAATTCAGCCCTTTAGACAGTAAAATATGAATATCTGAGCAAGAGGTATTTACCTGATACTCACTCCCCCTGTAGATCGCATATTTACAAGGAATCACAAATAGACTGTATCCATCTCTACTGAGTTAAGCAGTCCCATCTGCCAGCCAAGAACCATGGTAAAGAATTCTGCCCGTTCCTCCTCTTCGTGTCAAAGAACGTTCCTTCAGAGCTGCAAAACTGAATTATACGAATATGCATATTAACTAGATGATTCTTTCATAAATTATCTAACTCATAATTAACTTTTAGTTATTAATATGCTTATTCGTATAATTTAGCTTCCAGCTTTCAACAAAACTACGGTGGCAGACAAGAAAAAGCCTAGGAAGCCAGTATCATTCCTGTTAAATAGACCAGCTGAGTTTTATACTTGATGAAAAGAGGCTGTCATTGTAATTCATCATAATACCTCAGTTCCTAATGCATCAAAAGGCACATAAAAAAACAACTCTAAGGTTCCGGCCCCCCAAAAAATATTTAGATATCAACGTTTTACTGCAAGGCTAATAGAAGAAGTGGCCATATCCCTGAATATACTTTTACTATGGTTTTTTACAGTGTGGGAAATTTTTTATTTCAGATGACAGACAATTTGAAAGCTTTCAAAGTTTGTCTTGTTTCTTTAGACTAGATTTTGTATTCCTCTCAGGCTAATATTTTCCATACTCCACCTGCAAACCATGTTGACCAGCTTCAGTAACAACAAAATGCTTTTTTGCAACATATTTCAACATGAGGATTTCCAAGTGTTTGCAAACAAACACACCTCAGCACACAAGTAAAATAATTCAGTATTATGCAAAAAAAAAAATCCATTTTTGCACTCAGCAATATTCTAGCCTTTGCAAATAAAAAAGTCAGGAAAAAGGAATTTGAGAAGAACTGAGCCATTAGTCTTCAGATGACACATTCTTTGTACTTGAGTATTAGTTACATACGATGGTAACTACAGTAATTTATTTCATCAGATTATGAAGACGTATGTCAAAAACAACAATAAGTGATCCATCATATTTCTTATAATTATACAGCTAAAACAGCTTTGAACAAAATATTATTTCAAAGTTCCCCTGGGTTTTTTTAAGCTCATATTGCTTTTTGCTAATCCAGCTCTCAAGCCTACAAAATTTCCCAAAGTGATGTATGACGAGGTAACTGGTGAGCATGAGGTTACAAAATTATGTTTAGCAATTAGAATGTAAGTTCCAAATCAAAATTACCAGTTTCAGGCGTTCTTTTCTCCTCTTGCCAAAGGAAGAGCTTGATGATCCAGGTTCTGATTCTTGGCCTCCAGTTTTGCCATTATCATCATCCTCCTCTTCATCATCATCAAAGCACCATTCTGGAAGCTCTGGTGGTGATGGTGCATCATCTTCATCGCCATAACGACGATATAATTCCTTCAAATAGTCACCTTTATAAATACCTGGTGGTCTAGCCTGAGCAAAAGTAGCCACAGCAGCCTCAATACTGTCAAAAAAAATTGAAAATCACTCTGGTTGCTCAACTAACATGTCTTAGTCATGTCATGCTTCACCAAACATACGAATTATTGGGACTGAGAATCAGTACAATTCCTGAAGTGGTAATTGCAAAAACATTCGTTATATTTGGAAGTCCATGCTTAGATCAGTCTGGTAACAGCTGCTCTTGGACAGGATTCTGTATAATTCTGTAAGCACTGCAAATGTTCTCAATTGCAGCTCAGGCTGCTTTGAGTCCTTACTGTAGCTCATAGTAGTCTGCTTATCACCCAGATAAAACTTTTATTATTGCTACAGAGAAGGAATGGAGGACACGCAGGTAAATACTTGAGGATTGAATGAGGACAAAAAAAGACCAAAGAAACATATCAACAAACTTAATGAAGAAAAATGCAAATGTTCAAATTCAAATATGGCTACATTTTTTTACCCTAAGAATTATCTTTCCTCTCATTAGAGGTTTTGCCATCATACTGGGAAAAATCATCCTAATCTTTTTAAATAAATTCTCTTTGCAGAAGTTTCTCGTAAGAGCACTGTAATTCAGAAGCCTTTTACTATGCAGCTAGCATTTAATCTTAAGTGCTCAATTAAATTGAAGGCTGGATCACAAAATAACCCAAAAAACTAACAGCCATGCACCTTTACCAGCCAACTGGAAAACTCCCCAGAATATACAACAGTGAGCACAGCACAAGGGTTTTATTGTTACTATTTTCATAGATGATATGAAAATGTTTAACCAAAAACACTGGACATAATCCTCTCTTCCATTTATCATGGCTGCGCAGAGTAGTAATGCTCCATGGATCAACATTTAGAAATTTTGCTAAATAAAAGAGAGGAGAAATTACAAAAGGTAGATAGATGCCCTTGTCAGGCTTCTTGACAGGCATGTTTCTTAAAACTGGAACAAAAGCACATACTACACGCTGTGACTTTTTTTTTTTTTCAGGTATTTAATTCAAAATGCATTTTTTTGTGTGATCTGTACAGTATGGGAAGGAGCCTGAGAACTTTATAAGGTAGATTTCCCAGAATAGACAGAAACAGTGTCTAAGAACCAGTAAGTATGATCTTCTGATCTTCATAAGAGGAGAAAACAAGACGTTTTCTAGAGTGAGACTATCACAAGGTCTCATTTCAAAAATGACAGTTTAAGAGTCTGAACTACTTAGAAGAACCTTTCTTCTCCATTATTTTTTCTATGACTCCTACTTTCTTTCTCATAAGACATTCTTTACTTTGCTATCTTTCTTAAATCGTTTCACATCTTCTGTAATGAATGCCACTGAAAGCTCAAAACAAACCAAAAGTGATGGGGTCTGAAAAATGCTCAAATTTGTCTCTGATGATATTAGAGAAACTCTGATCTTCTGGAATAGATGGCAATGAAAGCCAAGAGGTGGCATAGATTTCAAGTACAGAAACCTAGCTGAAAGAAAACAATTTTCCAAGTTCTACAAAAAAGCAGTCTTTGGGAAAAATGAGTTGTTGAAAAGAGAATCAAGTAAGCTTTCTAACCACTAGCTGAAGAGCTTTCAGGCCTTTCTTTAAGCTAACTAGAAAATACATCCCAGTGTACACAACACATCAGCAACACTCCTACATCATATGCTTAAGGAATGAATATGGATGGATTTTTCCATCAGGAAGATCTTATTTCCTCATTAGCAAGTAACAGTGCCTTGTTTTAAAGAATGTTACAGCAAATTAGATTTATCTTGAGACAATGCTCAGCATTAACCAGCATCTTGCCAAAATAGTTTCTTTTGCTATGGACATTTTTCTCTACCAGGTGATATCTGGATGTTCTATTTATAAAATCTGACAGAAATGAACAAACTTGATACAATTAACTACCTGAAGCAAAAAAAAATAAGACATGGTTGTTAAGTTTCAAGGCTTTTCTCACCAAGGTTTGAAAACAAAGCTGCATAAAAATAGGAGATCCAAATAGATTCAAGTGCCTTTCCTCTTCAGAACAAAGGATCAATTCTAAGTCTAATTATTGCATGCTACTTTTTAACTGATTAAAAACATACAACTTTTTTCATTCATGGGAACAACTAGAATCATACTATAAAGACATTTATGTCTGTGTCTACTTTCTATACCCAGCTGAGATGCTGCAAAGATTCAACCACCCACTCCTAATGGTGTTCTGTCTCCATTACTCCAATGTCCTCATTCCAAGTCTACTAACAAACAGCAATGATCTAGTTACTTGCAAACAGCTTGCAGGTGTATGCTAAGCATAATAACTGTATGTCCAGTCACAAGAAGAAGCTGCAACGGGAGCAGAATTTTTTTCACTTGTAGGACCACAAACAAGAAATATCACCAGAATGCTTAAGGGACTTGTCAAGAAGCATGACTTTCACAGGACTCCGTCAACAAGGAAACAGTGTTTTGCAAATAATACTAAACATGCAAAAGTTATGTCCACTAGGATGGTACAGGCATTGTTTGGTTTTGGGGTTTCTTTTTACACTAAGGTTATCTGAAAAAGATAATTACTCTATATGAAGGCACAAGCATTTTTAAAAGACAGAAAAACTGGGTGAGTCTGTATAGAAGCATGCTGTAAGACTTCAGTCAAAAAACAAGCTGGAAACAAGGACTTTGCCCCATGTTATGTTACTCTGCTGTTACTCTAGCTAATCTTTTCAGATCTCAAAAAAAAAAAACCCAAAAATAACACCCCCCCACACAAAAACCTACATGAAAAAGATGAAAAAGTAAGAGAAATAATCTTTCAGGAATCTCTGAACTTTACACTTCCCACTTACAATGTGGGACATGTCACAGGAAAGAGACACAATATAATATATCTGCTGCTAAAGGCCCACACACAGCAGGTACAGCTGACTTTTGACCTACTAGACCTGGAATTCTTGACTGCAACAGGCTAAGCTACCAAGGGATGATGTGAAAAATGTTAATATGGGCTGTTTGCTCAAGATTATTAAGCAGCTATAAAACAACAAGTAGTGAATAAATTAGGATAGCTGTCAGGACAATGAGTGAAACATACTGAAGAACCCTTTGGCCACATTCCCCAAATCCCCAGGAACCAACATGCTAAGTTACCTCCAGTCCAACTTCTCAACCAAAAAGGCACAAATCAAAAATCCAGTTCTATTGAAACCATGTGTACAATGGACACCTAGAAAAGACAAGAAAAGGGCATAATCACCTGCAAGTGGTTTTAACAAACATATTTAGCATCAAAAGTGTGGGTTTGGATCCTTCCACCTTCATCTGTAACATTAAAGGGTTATCTCCCTTCCCATCATGACAGCACAGACCACATAAGGCACACAAGCCTGAAAGGCAATTTATTATATTCTTTCTGCAAATTAGCAGCAGCAGGGGCACAGGATACTTCAGTTTATCCCAATCAAGAGCACTAACTTAATGAGATTGAAATATGGCTAATACAGATAAGATTCACAAATCTGCTCAAATACTTGTCAAAAGGCAATATAATCAAATTCATTAATTGTGCTTTTAGTAGATTCAACAAGCATGACATTCATTCCACACCATCAGGCAAAAAAATCATATCCAGATTACCTTACCTCAAAATTGAAAGCAGTGCCAATAGACCACAGTTCTATCTCAAATTCACTATTACCATGCTAAGACCAGACTTACTAATTTATAAAAATAAAAGAACCTACAAAAAGAAAACTATACAACAACATAATCACTTTGAATTACTTCTTTTTTCAATGTGAGAAAAAAAGAATTAAGACTTCATCCTCTATTTTACTGAACTCATCCCCTAGTGAAAGGAGGGATACACTGCCAAATGCATTGCATCTTTTTTTTTCTCTCAAGGCAACAGCACCATCTAGTGATATAAGCAGATCAGCCTGAAAATTTGTGCTATTAAAAATGCTAATGAAGGATTCAGGCAAGATGTTGCCTCTTCCTCCTACTTCACTTTAAATTATAAATACCATTAAAGTTTCCACTAGCAGCAAGAGCAATTATTCCTAACATATTTTTCAGCTGTTACCATAGAATCATAAAATTGTTTAGGTTGGAAAAGACTCTTAAGTTCATTGAATCCAACCGTTAACCTAGCACTGCCAAGTCCACCACTAAGCCATGTCCCTAAGTGCCACGTCTACATGACTTTTAAATACCTCCACGGATGGGGAACCAACCACTTCCCTGCACAGTCTGTTCAACTGCTGGACAACTTCACCTTCTGGTGAAGAAATTTTTCTTAATGTCCTAAACCTCCCTGGTGTAACTTAAGGCCATTTCCTCTTGTCCTGTCGCTGGTTGCCTGGGAAAAGAGTCCAACCCCCACCTGGCTATAACCTCCTTTCAGGCAGCTGTAGACGAGTGTTAAGGTCACCCCTGAGTGTCCTCTTCAACAGGCTAAACAATCCCCGCTCCCTCAGCCACTCCTAGTAAGACTAGTGCTCCAGACCCTGCACCAGCTCTGCTGACCTTCTCTGGACACACTCCAGCATGTCAATGCCTGAGCACCAGTGCCAAACACCGAGGGACAATCACTTGCTAATCCTTTCTTGGCCACCTAGGCACACTGATGGCCCATGGTCAGTAGACCAGCACATCCAGATGCTTTTCTGCCAGGCAGCTTTCCAGCTGCTATTCCCAAAGCCTGCAGCTTACAACAACCTGGGGCTGTTGTAACCCGAAGTGCAAGACCTGGCACCCAACACCATGAACGCAAGCCACTTGAGCTTTCATTCGTTTCCTCATTTCTCTACCAAGGCTACTAAAGTAAGGTTAGCAACAATTCACCTGATGCCTATTCAAACAAAATGTGAGTATCTATCTTTTTTCTTTACACTCCTCTATACTCCAAACAAAATTTTTTTCAACTGGAGAACCAAAAAGTACCTACAAAAAGTAGACTGATTAAAAAAAACAAAAACCCCAACTTTAAGTGGGTAAAAAGAAGTATATATCAACTGTAACAGGATTGGGTTTTGTGCTGGCACCACCAAGCTTCCCTTCTTAAAAAAGCAAGGCAAAAATTACTATGAATTTTAGCTTCCTTATATAATTTATTCCTAGCAATCATTTCTCTTTTGTTTTCTGTTGAAGCAAAATTTTTGCATGTCACTTCCTTAAGGTTGGCAGGAATACTCCTGTCCTTCATGCTGCAAAAATAAAGTTTCCTTCCTATATTGTTCTAGATGAACTGAAAATTTTGATCACTTATCATTCACATTTCAGTCTCTTTTCATATCTAATCTTGACACTGAGAACAAAATTGCACACAATAGCTATCTCTAACTCCTGCAGCTGTTACTGCTGCCAAGAAGGTCAAGTCAATAATTTCATAAATATGACAAAGATAAGAAGCATCTCAGTATGAGACCAATGGCTTGGAAGAGAAAGATCACACAGGGTGCAGTACTATCACTGCTGTAGACTGCTTTCACTTTGGATAAAAACATCCTCCACACCAGTCCCTCTGATGCTCTGTCAGAGGAAACAAGTACCCAAAACTAGAAATTTCAGTAATTCACAGAAGGGAAATGGGAAATTCCAGCATTTTTCTTTTACTATAACAGCCTGAACAACTTGTTACTCAAAAGTTTAATCAACATATTATTTTCTCCTTTACTCTTCCTAATTGACTTTTTCCCCCTATAGGGGTGAAAACCTAAAAAGTGAAAAAACGTTTCGAAATTCATCAATTCACCAGTGACTCAACACTAAAAATGGCATTTTATAAGTTGAAATATCAGGTAACTGGGTCTGCTTTTATAGGATATCACCATCCTATCCATGCACTATATAAATTGCTGACCATAACCACCATTTCAAGTTCTAAATTATTATTGGAGGACCAAGTGGAAGAACTGCAAAAGAAGAGTGAAAATAAGGAATTGCTACAGGAAGGTGAGTGGGATCAGTCACCAACAATATCTTGGTTTGCGTGCAAGCTCTGAAATCCTGTTGGTGACTGGTCCCACTCTCTCCCATTTAGCAATTCCTCATCTTTTAAACCACGTAGTTGTGTTGCAGTTCAGAGAGCACACAGGTCTCTGTGCTGGCTTCAGCTAGGGTAGAGTTAATTTTCTTCACAGTTGCTAGAATGGGGCTGTGTTTTGGATTTGTGCTGAACACAGGGTTGGTAATACAGAGATGTTTCTGTTATTGCTAAGCAGGGCTTACACAGAGCCAAGGCCTTTTCTACTTTTTGTGCTGCTATGCTAGGGAGGATACTGGGGGTGCATGAAAGATTAGGAGGAGACACAGCCAGGACAGATGACCCCAATTGACCAGAGGGGTATTCCAGACAATAGGACATCATGCTCAGTATATAAAGTGGGGGAAGAAAGAGGAATGGGGCAACATTCAAAGTGATGGCATTTGTCCTCCCAAGTCACCATTATGTGTGATGGGGCCCTGCTCTCCTGGAGATGGCTGAACACCCACCTGCCCATGGGAAGAAGTGAATTAATTCCTTGTTTTACTTTGCTTGTGTGAGTGGCTTTCGCTTTCCCTGTGGAACTGTCTTTAACTAAGCTTGCAAGTTTTCTACCTTTTACCCTCCTGATTCCCTCCCCAGTCCCACCAGCGGGGGAGTGAGGGAGTGGCTGAGTGGGGCTTGGCTGCTGGCTGGGGTAAAACCACAACAATCTCAAATTAAACTGCATTCTGTGTGCAATAAAGTACCTAAAAGAAAAGAAGGTGAAAAAATGTGTGACCAAATGAAATCGCTCAAGCACCAAAAAAAAAAAAAAAAAAAAAAGGACTCCCAGAACAAGAAGCAATGGCTAAAAATTGCAATACAGTAAATTCTGTTTCAACATGAGAAAAAAAACACCTGTATATTGTAAGGGTTAGCAAACACTGGAAGAGGCTGCCAGAAAAAGTAAAGTTGTGGCATCTCCAAGCCTACAGGCCAATCAAAAGCCAAATGGGCAGAGCTCCAAGTAAGTTGCTTTAGCTGGCCCTGTTCGAAAGAAGGGCAACTGAGTGATTTCCACAGGTCCCTTCCAACAACTTCAGCTATCCTACCATGACTCCAGATGAATCCTAAACTGCGTGAACATACCAGCTTAGTTTACCAAGCTCTTAGCAATGCCACCTGCACAAAAACAGTTCCATGTACTCCTAAGTCACACAGGCACTCAGATTCAAGAAGGCTGCAAAATGATCACCCAAGAGGACTGAGGATGACACCCATTCTGACCCTGAAAACCCATCTGCAAAGTAATTTCTTGTTTCTGATAGTTTGCAGATAGAGATGAACATTAATACGATTAACAAAAATCAGAGTAAAATACTTTTAACTAACACTAGAAGGAAAGCAAATTAAACTGAGAACTTATTTCTCTCTGGGTAAAAAAAAAATATTCTTAGAACATTCAAATATTCACTCCAAGGCAGTATACCACAGAAAAAAACTTAGCCTAGTATCTACTACCAGTTCTGTGAGACTTGCTAAAGAATCTCTGAAAATTCAGTTACCAAACATGACTTCAAGTAAACCAGACCACCAAATGTCAAAACAATACATAACTTGCTTTTGTATCAGCATAAGTTACAAAACCACAGTGCAAATACCATGTATTTGTAGATAGCTCTTATGCCTGTATAATTTTCTGCATTAAGTCAACAGCTGTTATCAAATCGATGGATGCAGAAATATATGAGTTTCTGTAAAAAAACATAAATATATTTGTTTCGCGGTAAAAGCAATCAAATTTATATATGCACAAACACTGTACTGAGGAAACTCCTTTGCTCAGACTTCTAATAATAAGAGACCACAGTTATGAGCAAATGTGAAATGAACTAATAGTAAAAACTAATGAGGGGTATAAGATGGATATAAGATGTACCTATAAGCTCGGAAGGATTCTTATCACTGAAGTGCTCACATACACGGATAAATGTTTCTGTATTCTCAGGTGTAGGGCACTCACCATGCCTGAAAAACATAAGAACACATAGATTAGAAGACACCTGGGGAAAGGGAAGAAAAGAAAAAAAATACTAATTTCTTCAGCGTGATCTTTCAAATTAAAAGCCTAAGAAACAATTAAAAAGTGCACACAACTTACCCTTTACACTGCAGCTTTATATATTTAATTCCCTCTTTCTCTATATCATTTCTATCATAGAATCTTGTGGTGTTGGTCAAGTCTACCAGCAAACCCATTTTAACCTAAAAAAACCAAAAAAATTAAAAATAAACTTATATATGTGGTTCAAACACCAGTGCATAAATACTAAATGGCTAAAAACATTGAAATTAAAAGCAACCACAGGCTACATTTGCAAGCTTAAAAATTATTAAATATTTCATTTGTTTGAAAAATCTATATTTTACCACCATCACAGACATCTGTATTTCTTTGTGAAAGCTAGTGTCTAAATGAGCACTAGCCATCAATTCAAAAACTTTAGTCTGCTCCAAACAATGACTCTAAATAAGAAAGATCTGCTAACAGCAGGAAAGTCTGGTAAAGAATTACTTTAACATTTTAAAAATACAAACAAGAGGGAATCAAGTGCTCTTATGCAAAGTAAAACAATACTAAACACTGGTACAATGAAAGTACCACAAGAAAAATAACTATTGAGACTTACATACAAGTACACCGTCACAAAAAAGCCCATTTTAATTTACCCATCTATTAGAGTGCAAAACAATTAACATTTTCAAGTTTAAAATTAATTAAATTACTTAAATTCTTAGAAACATCTTATTTAAAGCTAAAATGCAAAACAACTTCAGATATTCAAGGATGCTGTCAGCAGTTAAGGTGGCAGTGTCAACCACTGACATTAGGGTGTGCCTGAATCCAGGATGCCTTGCCCACTCTATCCTAATGTGTCCCCTTGTGCATTGTCAAGGTTTGACCCTGGCCAAATGCCAGGGACCTAAGATGTCTGCTCTCTATGCTCTCTCCTGCCGCAGCTATGCAGAGGAGAGGCATCAAACTAACACAAACACTGTTTCTCTGCTCACCCCTCTCCCTCTTAAGACACCATTTCTCAGCTCACCCCCCTCCCTCTTTCACACAACCAACAGCTCCAGGGGTGGGGCAGGGTATGGGGGTTTCCCTTTGGTCAGGGTCAGTCCACCAGGGAGAAGAGTCCTCTACTCAGCCATGGGGTCCCTCCCACGAGAGACAGTCCTGTGAGAACTTCTTTGGCGTGGGTCCAATCTCACGAGCAGCAGCCCGGCCGAAATCTGCTGCAAACACGAGTGTTTGTCCATAAAGAGCAGACTCCTGAGCCGAGGCCAGGCTGTTTCCATCCCGGGGCCAAGGCCTTTCTCTCTCACCACAGCCTTTGCAACTCTCAGTCTCTGCTGGGACTCCCGCTGGATCACAGCTTCCTCCAGGCATCCCCCTGTTCTTCTGGCGTGAGCACCTCCCCATGGGCTGTGGGTGGATCTCTGCACCCCCCTGGACTCCATGGGCTGCAGGGGGACCACCTGCTCCCCCCATGGTCTTCACCACGGCCGGCAGAGTGTTTTCAGCTCCGGCGCCTGGAGCACCTCCTCCCCCACCTTCTCCACTGACCTTGGTGTCTCCATGTTGTTTTCCCTCACATATTTTTACCTCCTCCTCCTCCTCTGGCTACAAAGAAGTGCGTGCACCCATTGTTTTGATTTCTTCTTAAATATGTTTTCACAGAGGCGTAACTAACATCTCTACTTGGCCCAGGTTTGGCCAGCAGCATGTCCATCATCTTCAGAGCCATCAGAGAGTGGCTCTGCTGGACAGGGTGAAAAACGTCCAGAACCTTCGCACAGGACACACAGGAGCCATCTTTGTGCCCCTCCCTACCCACTAGCAAAAACTGGGCCAAGTAAACACCACAAAACTTAGATTTTTTGTGTTTGTTTTTATAGCTGTAAAATAGGTCTTTTAAAGAGCCTTGTGGAACTTACTACATTTCTAAAAAGAAGGATGGAAAGCAGAAATTCCTCTGGGTGGCACAGAGTATCAAAGTATGTCCTACTGATCCTTGTTCCAAACAAAATTTCCAACAACATACCTACCAGTATTACTGTGCAAAAAGAGCTCACTAACACACCTGTGCAAAGAAAGTATTTCTGGTTTCCTGTCTTGTAAGTGCAAGCAATTGCTTTTGGTCAAAAAGCTCAATGTCATGCTTTCAAGCAGGATCAACAGACTGGCAATAATTTAGCGATGAAGTTAGAAGAATTATGAAGTAAATCACCATTTCCACACAATTCAGAAAAGGCAAAATTAAATTATAACCAGAATACAGTTCAGAAACATCTGTTTCACATGAATATGTTTTTCAGTAGACCCCAAAAGGAAAATTTCCAGTTATCTACAGAGATAATTCTCCATGGTATTCAAAGTTCTGATCATATACTTTCATAATACTTATGTATTTCATATTACTTTATCAAGTATTAAAAAGCATCATGATATTACTTTAGAAAGCTTAATGCTGTTGACGTAACATCCAGACCAGTTTTGTATTTCTCATTATCAACTTTGTATATTCTATTCAAAATATTTTATTTACACTTTATTTCTGTGTTTTGCAGAAATACAAACTACCTCCAGTCCCAGGATTTTTTTCTTGCATTTCTTATCTGAGGAAAATAGTTTAGATCAGTGATTAAACACATCTGTGAAAACAATAATGTAACTGAAAATTGGTAAGTAGTTTTCCTAACAGGAATTCTGTAACTTGAGCATACTAATTACCCAAACATTCTTTTGAGTTAACTAATGTCCTTGCTCTTTGTGACAGAAATAAATCTGCGTGTATAAAGCATAAACCTGTACTAACCTACCTAATCAGGAAACAAATTTACCAAAAAAAAAAAAATTATTCATGCCATCGCCAATTGCTCCTGCAATTTGTTTATGAGAACATTAAGACACTACACCAATATTGGCAATCAAAATAAAAATGAAGCTGCCATGGCTAATCAAATCAGTTTCTTACATTCAGATTTTCAGCAACTAGCTCCATGAGAAAAGGAATCATGCAGGAAGCTCATTAGAGACAGTTCCACCCAGACAGATGTTGTCCTAAAGGCTGAACTGGTACCTTCAAAAATCTGTGGTAAGAGCAGTATCTATTACAAAATTCCAGATGTAAAAGTTTCTGCTGAAGTCTTTTATTTGGAAGCTAAATTATATGGATTTAAGTAATATCCAGTTTTCAGAAATAATTCATTCTGCACAGTATTAGCAGTAAAACACACTGCAATAAAATTATGAGAACCATGCACAGTGAGCTACTTTTGCCTTGGGTGGGAAAATCCACTCCTTGAGGGCTACTCAATTTCACATTTATTTAATTGCTGGCTTGCTGGTAAACTGCTTCTTTAAAAATAGAGCACTCCAGTAACCACTACATAACTTGGCAAATAAAAAAAAAAAAAAATCTATTTTCAAACAGCAAACACTCATCAACAATGCCAGGGTCCAATACAATTTAATAGATTTGACGAGACCAGAGAGTTTGAGAGAAATTCTATGATCTGCTTGTTGATCAAAATTACCAAAATATAACAGGGGATCCTCATGCTACTAATTTTACTACCAAATTCTAATAATCTGATGTCACTCAAGACATGATGAATTTGTGGTATTACAAAAGAACTGATAGATGTGACTACTGGAAAGGCTACAAAGGATCACCATGATTTTTTTTTTTTTGCGGCAAATCACTAAGGAGGCAAGCATTTAGAAATTCTGAGTAAGGCTGTAAAGTTCTCTGTAACTTCAAAATATGTACAGAATTTTAAATTATTTTAAAGCATGAATAAGATTGGTTTGGGGAAATTGCCAAGTATGCCTATCAAATCCAGCCAGAGTCAAAAATAACATCATGTATAAAAGAGGAACTCAAGTAGAATTTAGATGCACATGTCAAGAGACTGAAATATTATAGCTTATGGTTTAAGCATTTATATGAAGGATTTTTGTCCTTTAAAACTGTAAAATGAGGCTACACCAACAAAAGCTGCACCACCAAAGCCCACCCTGAACAGGCCCCCTGAGGCCCTGGACTGTAAGTTGATCTGAGATAACAGTGACACTATTCTCAGGTCTGGGCTGGGGAAAAAGAATACTTCCGTGGGAGGATTAAGCCCAGCAGCTTCGGGGTGGAGGCCACAGCCCCAGGCTTATCTGCTACCAGGTTTGCACAGACTCTCTCCCAAGCCAGCAGGGGGGAGGAGAGGTTTTGGGTCATAAGCCGTGAACGCCCATTCTCTGCTGCACAGACCAGCTCAGCTGCAGGCCCCCCACCCTGGGAAAGCCATATCTATGGGACATTCATGTGAGGGACAGCAGAGGGGGTGTCATGGCCCATCAAAGGCCCCCCTGCCCAAAGGCTTCCCCAGACCCCGCACTAGGGCACTGCAAGTGATGCAAAATGATGCAACTGACCCAGAGCTTTGCAAGCGACCTGTCAAACTTGTCCTTCCTCGGGGAAGGTACCTGGGTGTTCCCACCTGGCCCAAACCTATCAACTGGATTCTACACTTTGCAGTGGGTGACCGTCACCACCAAGAAGTCCAGATAGAGGGGAGCAGCAAGACATCACTGGGACCCACGGAGAGGTGCTATGTTTCTACTTAATCTGCCTCTGTCACTCTCCCTGTCCCATCCCACCCCCTACCTCTTTTTTCTATTTATTTCCTTCTCTTTCTTTCTCTTTGCCTCTTTTACGGTTAAATAAAACATATCAATTTTTTTGTATCAACATTTAACCCCGTTTGGTTTTAATCTTGTTTCGGGGAATATTTCAAACTTCAAGATTCTTTCTGTTTTGTTCACAGAGAGTTCTTTTTGCTCCTCTGTGATTAGAGCGGATCATAACAGCACAGATGCAAGAATTCTAAAAAGAAAAATCCTACCAGTTCAATCACCTGAGAACGGGCACATATGCCTCACTGATAGTACTTTCTTATCGCATTACTGCACATGTACTTCTACCACAGCTACACCAAGTAGTTCACCATCTACTTCACACCTACGCCTAAATAAGACTCATAAAATGAGGATTCCCATCTTTTAGTCACCTAAGTCTTCTGATGTTTCAGGTCTGATGCTGTTAAACAAATTCAGAATTAACTTAACCTAGATCAACAGCAAAAAATAATTTAAAAAAAAACACAGAAAAAACATCACATGCATGATTCATCTTAAAAGACACAACGGGAAACAAATGGTGCTAAACTTCTATATAAAGTTTAATAACCAATTACATGAATTAGGTGGCAGCCCTTTCTTGAGCCTAGCAGGCTCAAAATCCCATTTCCCATGTCTCCAGATGCACTGGACTGGACACAACACTCCAGAGACTTACATGAAAGGCTGAAAAGGTCCTGTTCCCCACCTTTATTGTGACAGTTGTGCTATAGTGCAGAACAACATGCAAACTGAAGCACACAGATAGAAATGGGTGAAACAGAGAATGAAGAAATGAGCCAGAACCTTCTGGTGATGGTCTTAGTGGTGGAAGCAGTAAGGTTCAATAAGGCAAAGTGCCGGATCCTGCGCTTGGGTCACAGCAGCCCCAAGCAGCGCTTCAGGAGGGGAGTGGCCAGAGAGCTGCTCAGCAGAAAGGGACGTGGGGATGCTGGTTGACAGCTGGCTCAATATCAGTCAATTGTGCTGCCCAGGTGGCCAAGAAGGCCAATGGCATCCTGGCCTGTATCAGCAATAGTGTGGCCTGTAGGACCAGGGCAGTGATTGTCCCCCCATACAGGGCACTGGTGGGGCCACGCCTTCACGGCTTGTTTAGTTCTGGACTCCTCACTTTAAAAAGGACATTGTGGTGCTGGAGGGTGTCCAGAGAAGGGCAGCAAGGCTCATGAAGGGTCTCTTATGAGGAACAGCTGAAGCAGCTGGATTTGTTTAGTCTCAAGAATTCTAACCTGTAAGAAAGTACTTTCAGAAATCTATTAATTGTAGAGGAGACCTGGAAATGTAAAAAAACAAATTTTCTGAACAGATGTCCCAAACAAAACCACTGACCTCTTTTTCCTTAGATTTGAAAAGCAACACTTGAGTAAACATTAATAATGAGCAATGTTTCAATTATTAGAAAATTTAACTTTACCTTCAGACTCTTTAAATAGTTGGATAACATACTCGGGTGAAAACGATTTTCTTCAGCAACCTGTTCATCATATCTTGGTCCTAACATTGTCTTCAAAGGTAAAAACTTCCCTACGAAAGATAATCAAATTTTGCAGTATTTTACGCATCCTCATGGATATGTACACTTACAACTTAGCAATTCCAAAGTAACATGCTGAGCACATTTAGATGTTCACCTTTAATAATAAATAATTGCAGAAATCCTACTATCAACAGTAAACTGGAATATTTTTTAGTTATGAGTTCTCAGAATTCACAAGCAAGTTTAAAAGTTTAAAGGAAATACAGGTCAGTTCACCTAAAACAGAGTAATTTAACATTTTTTGCTAACTTTTAGTATGATTTAAGCTGTGGAACTACAGCACAACAGAATATAGAGAATTTAAACTCACTACGATTAAAAATATGTAAGTAACATTTTAAAATGACAGTCTGACATCCAATCACATAAGCATCAGCTTTGATTACCTACAAATATAACATACAGGAGAGATCCCTGCAAAAAAAAAATTTATCAACACTCTATATAGTCTCAAATAAGCATCCACCATCCATGAAAGAAACATTATAAATCACAGGAAGACAGACAGACATGGAAACTATGAAGCTTTATGCAACTGGTTAGCTCAGGTTAGGTGTTAGTGAGCAACATAAGAAACAACGTCACTGTTCACTTGTCTGAAACCATTCCAAAATGTACAGCCAAAAGGAAAGTTATTCTGTCATACAATCAACATATTAAAGAGTAATAAAATCATAGTCACTTCAACTTGTCTGGCTGTTAGAAAAAGTCACTTTATTGCCCTTTGCCTTTTCATCCCAACAATTACACACCCTTCAGCCACTCTGGTAAAGGCTGCTGGGGTTACCATTCAGGCTCTTTCTCTGTTAACCCTTCCACTTTAACTTGTAATATTCTTCTGTACAGACTGATTATACAAATCCTAAATTTACATGATCTTAATGCAAAAATCTATCATCACTCTACGTTTTGCAAAACAACATGGGGCTTGAAAGTTTTTTAACTATGCCACTTGTCACACCCATACTAATACATCTTACATTACAGGACATCAAGAATATAACTAAACTTTTTTAGCCAAGGCACTCAATTAAGAAAAGGAGCTGCACTGACAAAAGAGTCAACGGGTACATAAAAATACTCCCATCCTTTACAAGATGCTGGGAAAAGAGAACAGTTGGAAAAGTGCCTGGAGGTTACAATTGTTTCCTGTAGCATCTGGTTAGAGACTGCACCGTGGCACTGAAGACTCTCCTGTTCTCCAGCTTCTGGAACAGAGAGTGAACACGTTCATTCTCTTCTTAGTAGCAGACCTTGACTTAGTGTCTGATTTGCACTCTGATTTCTCTTTGAGCAACCAAAATACACTTCTGTTCACTACAGGAAAAAACAGACAAAGTGGTCTAGTCAGCATTCCCTGCAGCATTTTAATACCTCCAGAGAGCTGTGGAAATGATATTTCACATAGAGTCCACTTACTATCACATCCAAAGCTCAAACACAAGTCTTTGGAAGTATCTAGATGTTCAGATTCTATACATTTCAGTTGCTTCTTCTCTACCTGGAAAGTTTGGTGCTTTGTTTTTGTACAGAAGCTTGAAAACCCTCCTTCCCTGTGTGTATACAAGCCCCTCATTACGTGTCATTAAGCTACTAAAAATCTAAGCTTTAATTGTAAGGAAGATTTCTACACTTTTTGAGTAATATGGACAAGTATAAATGAGGCAGTAGCTCCTGTCTCTTCTACAGTTTTGCCTTACATCTTATGCTAAAGAAGTGATGTAGTAACAACTGATTGCAACTGAATTTAAGCCTCCGTGCATAATCATTTGAAGATTAAAAAATCATATGCTGAATTAGGTGATCTGACAGAAACAAAGTGATATTTTACATGGATATCAAAGCATCCTAAGTCATTCAAGTATCTAAACTAAATTATGACACTAATTGTAACTCCTCAATAGAATTTCCAAATTAACTTCAAAGTGTTACTGGAGCCCTGACAACCGACAATTACCTACTTCCACAATTAAGTTCAAATCTGTCAAATAGTTTTGGAAAGTGGTTATTAAAAATCATTTTCCTAATTAGTTACCTGTCTAACAGATGGTATTTCTTTAGGCTGAAATACAGGTAAAAATTCTAAAAATAAGAGCCCAGCATCTCACAGCACAGACATCAAGTGGATAAATCCAAGAGAAATCGAAGTAAACAATGTAAGACATCACATTTTCTACATGTATATGCTCTAATTTTGTCACATTTTTTATCTTCAAGTCAGTGAAAAAATACTCTTAATTTAGCCAATTTTCTGTGACATGAAGCTATCAACTCAAAACGTGACATACATAATTATGTATGACCATGGTATGTTTACATTGAGCACTGATTAGGAAGGCTAGACTGGGTAAAGTGACCAATATTAAGAGAAATTTGAATAAAATTAAATTGTAAAATCCACAATGAAAAAAAAACAACCCAAATATCTCCTCTAAAAAGTAACAGTTTTCTGATTCAAGAGAACTGCGATGGGGTCAAAGCATCCATTTCATCTAGTATGTCATCACCAACACAGGCCAAAAAAAGACAACTAGCAAAGAGAGTAAAACAGTGACAATACACAACAGATTATTCTCCCCAGCTACAAGAATCTATAGCTCAGAAACTTCCTGAACCAGAAGCATTACTGCATATGGATGTTTTCAATCGTATCTCATAGTTCTGCATGCTACATGTATGTTGAGAACAGGATTGACATGAATCCATAGAAGGAGGCTGCCAAGCACTGCTGAGGCACTTCTCATGTCTTTTCGTCAGTTTCTTGTTAGCACCTTCCGTGGCAAAATCAAAACAGAATGGGTTTTCAGACATCACAAAAAGCAGGTACCTGCAGAGATGGTGATGCCAAGGCAGTAAGGCTGAAGCAACCTGATCACTTCAGATCTAAGCATTCAAAGAAAGCTCTTTTCATCAAGTATATGACCAAAGTTCTACTACAATGCAATAGAAGTGAAAATGTGCAATTCTCTGGAACTGCCGTACCAGAAAACCAGAAAGTGGCAGAAAACTACCAATATTTAAAGAAGTGAACTGGAAAATAATGGGAGACATAGATGAATTCACCTTGCCCAGAATGAAGGGTCCTGTTAACATGAATGAACCCCATCTCACCAAGAGGAGAGTTTCAGGCCCCATTAGTACCTGTATTAAGGTAATCTAGAAATTCTAGATGCCACAACCATAAGACAAGAGCATCATGATCAAACACTCAATGAATATTAGTCCACAGAAGCCACACAAACATTGCTTAGCAACTCATACACTATCAGATGGAAATAAAGTCACATACAGATGCTTAGAAATTTGATTTAAACACTAGTTAAAACTAGAATGTAACATATCTGGGAGAATATAGTACCAACATCAATTAAACCCTAAAAATTATCTCCCATAAAACAGCTAGACATGTTTGAGTGTAAAAATAGCAAAAAAGGAAAGAAGACCAATGGCATACTATCGCTTCTGGTAAGTTGTACACACTAAAAAACTGAAAATCAGGTGAACGGGAACACCCGTAAGCACCCAGAGAAATGAACGAAGCACTTTTGATTTTTTTTACTGTGCATTAACTTCCTGTGCATGATCGCATGGAATGGAAAAGAATTACCTTGCAGTTCCTGAATAAACAAACACACAAGCAGTGATGGCACAGCAGATGACACACTGATGACCTTCATTCTTGCTTACTCTAGGTTGCTATTTCTGAGAAACCACGGCTCAAAAGACAAACAAAAGCCACAACTAACAGAGATCAAGAACTTGCTGAGAAGAAAAACACAGAATAAAGAATCCTTAGTCTGTTTTTGTCATGGTCAGAGGCTGAGGCTATCAAATCTCTCTCATCAGATACAAAGTAATGCATGTGGCCATGATCAGGAGAAAGAGATAACAGAGATGAGCAATCCAACAACACTGTTATTTAATTGAGCCAAACTCAGATAAGTATAATGAACTTGAGGGAAACCAGTAACCCACCAAATGAACAACTGACATTAAATACTGAAAAATGCCAACTAATGCATATTGATGATTATTGAAGATCAAGCCTATTGAGATGTCTCACCAGGTTCTAAATACAGTCATCAGTGTCTTCCATTCTACAATCAACTGCCATAAAAAAATGTAAGAAGATGTGGAAATGTGGGACAGAAAATACAGGAGCTATAACTATAAAGCAACTCATGGCACAGTGCCAGTTAAAGTAGCATGCTGAGTAACATGTGTTCTGTTTTGAAAACATACCTTTACATTATCACAGAGAGGGATATAAAAGCAGCGAAAACCAGAAAATATTGGAGAAAAAAAAAACTGGGGAATTGCTTGCATTATAAGGGAAAGAACTTGACAAAACTGGAAAAAGACATGTTTGTGTACTCTCATATGAAGCAGCAGAGGAAACACTCATCTGAAGTCAGTATGATAATTAACACACAATCAAAAATGTGTCTACCTGATACTGAATTCACTGCCACTAGATGCCAGAAGATTAGATACTGAGTAACAACCGAGACACGGCAAGAGTATCCAAGAAGACAGCAACCACTGTCAAGCCCTGAAGTGAAGCGTAACAGTGGAGTACAACACTTTAACTCATTTTCCAGCTAAAGAGCTCAGGAACACACCCGTGACTGGAAGGTCACTGTCAGTCGGCGGAGAAACAAATCGACACTGATAAGACTTTGGAAAAAGACTCAGTGTATAAGACTCAGGAAAAAGAGAACCAAATATGGAAGAGAGTGCACAGAGGACTGGTATCACAGAATCACTCAGGGTGGAGGGGACCACAGTGGGTCAACTGGTCCAGCCTCCCTGCTCCAGCAGGATCATCCTAGAGCTCATGGCACAGGATCGCATCCAGCTGGTGGTTGAGTATCTCCAGGGAGGGAGACTCCACAGCCTCTCCGGGCAATCTGTTCCAGTGCTCAGTCACCTGCATAGTAAAGAAGTTCTTCCCCATATTCAGGTGGAACTTCCTGTGCATCAGTTTCTCCCAATGCCTCTTGTCCTATTGCTTGGCACCCCTGAGAAAAGCCTGGCTCCATTTTCCTGACACCCTCCTTTAGATATTTATAAACATTGATGAGGTCCCCTCTCAGTCGCCTCTTCTGGAGGCTGGACAAGCTCAGTTCCCTTAGCCTTTCCTCGTAAGAGAGATGCTCCAAGCCTCTGACCAACTTAATAGCTCCTGTATAGCACCTTCTGCATGCCTGGCCGTCGCCTCTCTCATCATATGTGACAGACAGGAAAAGTTTTAGCCCGAAACTGAACCAGTGCGAAGCCAGAGCTCTAAGGCTCCGGGGAACAGGAGCGGGCCCCCCCACCCCTGCAGGGGAGCTGGGGCGAGTCCGTGTCAGAACCGGGCACCGGCCGAAGGGAGAACGAGCCCGGCGCTGAAGGCAAAGCGCTGCTGCGGGCTGGGCTTTAAGGAGAACAGCCACCCAACGGGAGTCAGCTCCGGGACAAACATCGGCCAGAAGCTCGGGGTGGGGGGGCACGGCACAGCCGTGGCCCCGGGACAAAGAGCCCCGGCCGGGACAGAGGGTGAGAGGCCGCGGCGGCCCCCATGGCTGAGGAGGAGCGGGACCGGCGGACAGCGGAGCGCTGCGAGGGAGGGGGCCGCGCCCGCTGCCGCCCCGGGGCCGCCCCACGGCCGCCCCGGGGCCGGGCAGGGCCGGACTGGGCCGGGCGCTCACCTGCCACGGGCTGTCCCCTCCTGGGGCAGTGGAGCCAGCGCGGCGGGATCTTGTTGTAGGACATGGCGGGGCCCGGGCGGCCCCGGGGGGAGGAAGGGAGGCGGGGAGGGGGGGGGGGGTGCGGGGCGGGCCCCGGGCGCGCCGCGNGGGGCGGCCCCGGGGCGCTCAGCGGCCCCTCGCCCGCGGCGCCTCCATTCAGACCCGGCTCCGCCTCGGCCGCCGCCGCACTCCGAGCGCCGGGAGCCGCTTCCGCTTCCGGGGCTTCAGGACCAGGGGTGGTGCCCGGCCGGGAGGAGGGTGGCGAGAGCTGGGGCTCTTCGGCCAGGGCAGAGCGGGTGCGCTGGGAGGGGAGGTGGTCACGGATTGTTACAGGCTCCTCCTCTTTGGCCCGAGAGGGGCCGCAAAGCTGGAGAAGGGTCTGGAGCCCAGATCCTATGAGGAGCGGCTGAGGGAGCGGGAGTTGTTTAGCCTGGAGGAAAGGAGGCTCAGGGGGAACCTTATCGCTCTCTCCAGCTGCCTGAAAGGAGGCTGCAACCGGGTGGGGTCAGCCTCTTCTTGCAGGCAACCAGCAATAGAACAAGAGGACAGTCATAAGCTGCACCAGGAGCTTTAGGCTGGACATTAGGAGGAATTTCTTCACAAGCATGATAAAACGTTGGAATAGGCTGCCCAGGGAGGTGGTGGAGTCACCATCCCTGGAGGTGTTTAAGGAAAGACTGGATGTGGCACTCGGTGCCATGGTCTGGTTGATGTGGTGGTGGTCAGTCATACGTTGGACTCGATCTCGGAGGACTTTTCCAACCAAATTGATCTTGTGATTCTGAGTGAGCCCCTTGGAGCCACTAGGAGAGTAGCAGGAGCTCAGTCGGAAGCAGCTGGGTAGATCAGTTGTGCCACAGGAATGGCTGGCAACGGCTGCTGCAAACGCAAAGAGTTTACACAGGTCCCAGGAGAGACTGAGCAGATGCTTGAAAGAGAATGTAATCCACGGCTACTGAAGTAGCAGATTGCATCAGGTTCGGGAAATGGCCTGAGCTGAAAACAGCTGGAGACTTGGACAGGCATAATTCCTGTGCTTTTAGTTTTTGCGAGAGGTTCCATCCTTAGAAGTGTAGGTGGAAATAGGTGGATCCTTCTCCAGCTAATAGTGCATCTTATTCTAATCTGTATGTAACAGATTTGCTAGTATAGCCCAGATACCTCCTGGGCCCTCTATTTCTTTTGTGAAAAAGAACACCCAGGAAGATAGCATGCAGATAAGTATGCTTAACAAAAACTTTGTTTCCATACAGAATGCCAGTGAAAAGTCTCCATAGGCTTTCAGGGGTCTATTACATGGACTCAGCTGAAGAATTGTAGCCCCTCAGTGTTTGTCCATGTGAAAGGAATATTTAAGGTGTGCCCTGGTTTAACTCCTGTGGCAACTAAACCCACGGAGGCACTTGCTCTCTCCCACCTGTAGCGAGATTGGGGAGAGAATCAGAAGGTAAAAGTGAGAAAGCTCAGGGGTTGAGACTAATATAAGGACAAATAAGGACTTGATTTACTATTTCCCACTGGCAGGCAAGTATTTAGCCATTTCCAGGAAAGCTGGGATCTTTCATTCAGAATGGTGATTTGGGAAGACAAACACCGTAACTCCAAATGTCCCCTCCTTCCTCCTTCTCCCATTTTTTATTGCTGAGAACAACATCATATGGTCTGGGATATCCCTTTGGTCAGTTGGGGTCTGCTGTACCAGCTGTTCAGCTGTGTCCCCTGACAAATTCCTGTGCAGCCCCAGCCTGCTCGCTGTCAGAGCAGTGTGAGAAGCACCAATGGTCTTGATGCTGTGAAAGCCCTATTCATCATTGGCTAAAACATCTCAGTGTTCCCAACACTGCTTTAGTCACAAATGCAAAATGCAGCACCCTACAAGCTACTACTAAGACGATTAACTATCTCAGCAAAACCAGTACAGGTGGCTTCAGTGAAGCATTAGGAAACAACAGCAATAGATTATTTTTGTACCTAGTTTTCCAGTTTCTTACATTTCAGTACTGTTCTGTCTGGAATTTCTGTTTTGCCATAAGCCAGGTGTGCTGCCTTTGCAAGTCAGTAGGTGCCACAGCTTGCAGAACTAACCAAAGTTGTGCATACAGATATAATAGGAAGCCCTTAGGTTCTGTGAATACATTAAAACAATGGAAATAATTTAATCTGTCTAGAATTTATTACAAACTTCATTACATTCTCCTCCTGTATTTTATAACTAAATTTTATTAGATGTAGTTTCTTCCCTAGAATATCCTCTCATAGTAATTGAGATATTCAGTTAGGTAGTTTGCATAACTGAGTCATTAGGTTCTCATACTATGTTAGAAGTTTCTGAATTTTGTCTTCCAAGGTTTTTGTCATCATCAGATACTAATCTTTTCATCCTAGCTAAAATTGAAGGTCTTGCTACAGTGAAAGACTAATCATATTATTTTCCCCAACTGCTAAATGCACTTCCATTATAATGTTACTTTATGATGTTTGAAATAAGGTGCCGATTTTTCCTTTACCAAACAAACAAGCCACATCAGACACCAGGTGGTGCCAAAGACCAGCCAGAAAAGAAAGTGAAACTGGAGTTCAAGGCATGTTCAGAAAGAGCGAGAAGCAGAGAGAAATTGCAAGATACTCAGTATCTGATTTCAGTAAATTGGGAGGAACGTATAGTAATGTCAGCAGTACAGCAAAATTAGGAACGAAACCATTTGCAGAGGGGAAGATCAGTACAAAAAGATATCATGAGCAAGCAGTAATCTGTCCTTATCATCGATTTAAGATTCTGATATGCTTTTAAACAAGTGTAAGAGCTGCAGATCAGAAATATCATGTTTTTTGTATATATATATATATGTAT